>MU730067.1:18027-30357 GCA_026770625.1 Nicotiana glauca
TGTGCTTTTGGAGTGCCGTCGGGAAAGTTGTTGGTGTTTGTGGTGAGTCGACGTGGTATTGAATTGGACCCATCTAAAATCAAAGCCATTCGGGAATTGACTCCACCAAAGAGTAAGAAAGAAGTGATGAGTTTGCTCGGAAGGTTGAATTATATCAGCAGGTTCATTTCTCAGCTTACGTCAACTTACGAGCCTATCTTTAAACTATTGAATAAAGATGCTCCAGTTAAATGGACAGATGAGCGCCACGCTGCATTTGAGAAAATCAAAGAGTATTTGGCCAATCCGCCTGTATTGGTTTCGGCTGAGCCAAAAAGACCCCAGATCCTTTATTTGACGGTATTGGACAATTCTTTTGGCTGTGTACTAGGGCAACATGATGTTACAGGGAAGAAAGAGCAGTCAATTTACTGCCTCCGCAAGAAATTCACATCTTACGAGGTAAAATACACTCAATTGGAGTGGACGTGTTGTGCTTTGACCTGGGTGGCACAGAAGTTGAAACATTATTTGTCGGCCTATACCACTTATCTCATTTCCCGGCTGGATCCGTTGAAGTACATCTTTCAGAAGCCCATGCCCATAGGGAGGCTTGCTAAATGGCAAATCCTACTCACAGAATTTGATATTTTTTATGTAACCCGCACTGTGATGAAAGCACAAGCAATTGCTGATCACCTAGCAGAAAACCCGGTTGATGATGAATATGAACCGTTGAAAACATATTTTCCTGATGAGGAGGAAATTTACATTGATGAATCAGAGCAAGATGAAAAGCCTAGTTGGAAGATATTCTTTGATGGGGCTGCTAACAACAAAGGTGTCGGGATAGGAGCAATACTTATTTCAGAAACGGGACAACATTATCCTGTCACAGCTCAGCTCCGTTTCTTTTGCACCAACAATATGGCTGAGTATAAAGCATGTATTTTGGGGTTGAGAATGGCTATAGATATGGGTGTCCAAGATATTTTGGTCATGGGTGACTCAGATCTTTTGGTACATCAAATTCAAGGAGAATGGGAAACTCGGGATTTAAAGCTCATACCATACCGGTAGTGTCTGCATGAACTATGTCAGCAGTTTCAGTCCATAGAATTCAAGCACATTCCGAGGGTTCATAATGAAGTTGTTGATGCTTTGGCCACTCTAACATCAATGCTACATAATCCGGACAAGGCTTATGCGGACCCATTGCAAATTCAGGTCCGAGATCAACATGCTTATTGCAATACAGTAGAAGAGGAACTTGACGGTGAACCGTGGTTCCATGATATTAAAGAATACCTCTGAATGGGAGTATATCCAGCACAGGCCACAGGGGATCAAAAGAGAGCTATCAGACGATTGGCAAGTAGATTTTTCTTTAGCGGAGGGGTTTTGTACAAAAGAACCCCGGATTTTGGGTTTGTTAAGGTGTATGGATGCAAAACATGCTACAACGATTATGTCCGAGGTACATGCGGGAGTCTATGGGCCACACATGAGTGGATATGTGCTAGGAAAGAAAATTCTCCGAGCAGGATATTACTAGCTTACTATGGAACAGGATTGCATCAGCTTTGTGCGCAAGTGCCATCAATGCCAGGTACATGGAGATCAGATCCACTCTCCACCATCTGAGTTGCATACAATGTCGGTACCATGGCCCTTCGTTGCTTGGGGTATGGATGTCATTGGGCCGAATGATCCAGCAGCATCTAATGGGCACACGATTATTCTGGTTGCCATTGATTATTTTACTAAATGGTTTGAGGAGAAAACGTTCAAGTCAGTGACCAAGAAAGCAGTAGTTGATTTTGTACATGCAAACATCATTTGCCGATTCGGAATTCCGAAGGTGATCATCACAGATAATGGTGCCAATTTAGTAGTCATTTGATGGCAGAAACATGTCAGAAGTTTAAAATTACACACCGCAATTCCACACCATATCGTCCTAAGGCGAATGGAGCAGTTGAAGCAACCAATAAGAACATTAAGAAAATACTTCAGAAATTGGTGGAAAGATCGAGGCAGTGGCATGAGAAATTACCATTTGCTTTATTGGAATATCGCACTACTGTTTGCACTTCGCTAGGGGTGACACCTTATTCATTGGTGTATGGCACGGAGGCAGTGATACCTGTAGAAGTTGAAATACCTTCCCTTCGAATTATTGTGGAGGCAGAAATTGATGATGATGAATGGGTCAAAGCCCGGCTAGAACAATTGAATTTGATTGATGAAAAGAGATTGGCAGCAGTATGTCATGGGCAATTGTATCAACAGAGAATGGCCAGAGCTTATAATAGGAAAGTGCGGCCACGGAAATTTGAAGTCGGACAGTTGGTATTGAGACGTATCCTACCTCATTGGGAAGAAGCAAAAGGAAAGTTCGCTCCTAATTGGCAAGGGCCATTTGTTGTATCACGAGTGCTGTCCAACGGAGCATTATATCTGACAGATGTGGAAGGGAAATGTGTAGAAATGGCTATCAATTCTGATGCAGTCAAGAGATATTATGTATGATTTCTTTATCTTTATGTATCTGATTGTATTTGACATATTTTTGAGATTGAAATGATGAAGGCATTTTGTTCCGCTATCCAAACACTTTATCCATTGCAATCCCTTTGAGCCTTACTATATTTTCTTTCATATCCCTCTATCGAAATCAATAACAAAAATCAAGGATTGAATGAGGAAATTAAGTGGAGAAACAAGAAAAAAAAAGAAGAAAAGAGAAAAAAAAAAAGAAAAAAAAATAGAAGAAGAAAAGAAAAGAAGAAAAGAAAGAAAATGAAAAAAAGGAAGAATGGAAGGAAGGAAAACATCACAACAACAAATGTAGTTATCTGAACTATGTTTGACTTGATCCCGAAAGGGTACGTAGGCAGCCTCACTGAGGTTCAGTCACAACCAAAGAAAAGTCCAAGAATCCCCAAGATTGAAACTGGGGCAGAAGTTATGTTGTGGTAGATATGATTCCGAAAGTTGTAATTTTTTAACCCATGTTGAAATATTTTGAGTCTTTATACCATTTTTTTGTAAACCCATCCAAAAGCCACATTACGGTCCAAAGAAAGACCTTCTGATCAATTTTAAGAAATAGCAATACAAGCAGATAAGGTGAGTCATGTTATGGACAATATTCCGGTACCAGAAGATGAAAGACTAAAAATGAGAGAGTCTTATTGGTAAAAACCCGCACGGGCACCATAAGGCGATGTGAGTTGAGAGATATGAAAATGAGAGAGTCTTATTGGTAAAAACCCTTACGGGCACCGTAAGGCGATGTGAGTTGAGAGATATTAAAATGAGAGAGTCTTAATAATGAAAACTCTCACAGGCACCATAAGGCGAAAGAGAGTTTTCAAAGCGGGCAAATGAAAGAAGGTTGTGGTTGAAAGGCGGCAAAACAAGCAAGGTTTAGGTTTCAGTGAAAATTGGGTTATGAAATATGGAGCAACAAATGTGGCAATTGACAGTTATTTGGTTGGACAGACTAGTTTGGTTAATCCAAAATGCATGGCATGATCAATGGAATCAGCCTTCCCACTCAGATAAGTTCTATCCTCCTTCTCTTTTCAGAGTCTTCTATCCTCAAAACTTCGAGATCATTGCATTTCATTTTTTCTTGAAATTTGTCTATAAGACATTTGTAGTCAAAGCTAACTACCAGCTTCCCAGTTGTATGGCACAATGATATCGGGACTTATTAAAGGACACTTGAAATAAGAAGGACCAATGGTAATCAGATAATTGGAGAAAGAAGCAAAAGTTCACAAGAAAGGGAAAAGAAACACCAAGACAGTGACATGAGGAAAACATTTTGGGTCATCAGGATCAGAAAGTTTGAAAGTTAGCCAGGAAATCACAGCAAGACAAAACAAATTCACGAAGCAAGTCGGAGCAAGTTCAGAAGTGGGAGCATGGCCAACAAGAATGCCAGCAGCTAACCACCATTTTATACTAACAAATTGTTCTTTGATTAGACCAGAGACAAAAGATTCAAATTCTTACTAATCACTTTAAAGTGAATGTGACCAATGTGGATAACAAGGGAACACAGGAAGTTGCAGCAGTCAGGCACCCATCTGGAGAACAAGGGAGGACAGTTCAAGTTTTAAGGGAAAGCAACAATATTCAAAGGAATCCATTTCAAGCATCAGCAGTCAGGCGCCCACCTGGAAAACAAGGGAAATATAATTTTTAGCCTTCAATCTGTCTATTTGATAATATGTCGTACCCAGTCAACAAACTGGGGCAGAAAATTTTTCTTTGTTTGTATGTTTTTTGTAAGCAGGTGCCCACCTGAAGAACAAGGGAATGTCTTTTCAAATTCAGCAAGCAAGCGCCCACCTGAAGAATAAGGGAATATCTTTTCAAATTCAGCAAGCAGGTGCTCACCTGAAGAACAAGGGAATACATTCCAAAGTACAGCAAGCAGTCACCCACCTGAAAAATAAGGGAAGTATAATACAATTTTATCTTTCAAGTTAACATTCAGTAATATCATGCACCCAGTTACCAAACTGGGGCAGAAAATTTTCTTCGTTTTGTATATTTGTTATAAGCAGGCGCCCACCTAAAAAACAAGGGAATACATTTCAAAATCAGCAAGCAGGCGCCCACCTGAACAACAAGGGAATACATTTCAAAATCAGCAAGCAGGCGCCCACCCAAAGAACAAGGGAATATCTTTTCAAATACAGTAAGCAGGCACCCACCTGGAAAACAAGGGAAGTACCATCTGAAATTTATCTTTGAGTTTTAATATCTGATAACATGATATGCCCAGTCACCATATTGGGGCAAAATTTTTTTCTTTGTTTTTTAATTTTTATAAGCAGGTGCCCACCTGGAGAACAAGGGAATACTTTTTCAAGTAATCGCAAGCAGGAGCCCACCTGGAGAACAAGGGAATACTTTTTCAAGTAATCGCAAGCAGGAGCCCACCTGGAGAACAAGGGAATACTTTTTCAAGTAATCGCAAGCAGGAGCCCATTTGAAGAACAAGGAAATACTTTTCAAGTAATCGCAAGCAGGAGTCCACCTGAAGAATGGACACATATTTCAAAACACAGTCAAGGCAACATCCAAAGTCCATTGAAAAAATACAAGATGCAAGATCAAGGCAATACAAGAATACAAGATACCAGGCATAGATAGGATTTTTGTAAATCATAGGGCATAGCTTAGGCTAGCTTCTTTTTATCTTTACATAGTGTAATAAGGGGGCCAACAAGCAGTAACAACAGCAACAATAGTGAATTCACGGCTTCATGGTAGTCCCAGCTACCACACACTCCTGAACTACACTAACCTGATTCCTATTTAGCCCAGGATATGTAGGCAACCTCTGAAGCAGGGCGCGGTCAAACTTTTCAAAATGCTTCACACGGAATATGCGAACAGGCCAAAATCCCTCATTAACGCTCACTTGTCTTTCCACGAAAACTCTTCGTGCTTCCGGGCAAAGAGGGGCAGTTGTGAGCACGTGATTTTTGCCCTAAGCAAATTATTCCTAAAATTCAAACAAAATGATTTTTCATTATTTTTACAATTTTTTGTTCAAATTTATGGCATTTTTTGTGTTAATTAGTTGCCTAATAATTCATATTAAAAATATAAAAAAATAATATGCATATGCATTAGGATTTTTAATTTTACTATTAATTTCAAAACAATTTAAGGAAAAATCAAAATATATAATAGCATTACTATAAAATGAATATTAAATAATTTTTTAGAATTTAATGAGTTTTAGTTTAATTTCACAATTTAATAAAATCAGAAAAACACAAAGTAAAAATACAAAATAAAAAATGGAAATAAAAAATGAAATAAAATAGAAGAAATGAAAAAAAGACAAAGCTGGTCTTAGAAATTGGGCCAATATTTTGAACAATACACGCCTGGGCCCAAACAAAACCCCTGATCTGCCTTAATCTTAGCCCAAACGCGCCCAATAGTCCCAGGCCAGTCCAATTATCATTGACCCAAACGACGTCGTATTAGTTGCCTTTCAATCACAGTCATCGGTCGTTTAAATCTAACGGACAAGGTTTGATATTCATTAATAAAGGAAACGACGTCGTTTCGATATTATTAAATCCCAGCCCTTTATTTTTGTTCATCCAACGGTTCTAATTCATCACCACCCTTTTAATATATATCATATATCACATTAAAATCAGAAAAAACATTTTATTCATCTTTTCCCACTAACCCTAGCCGCCCTATCTTCCCCGCCGACCCCCGCCGGAACCCTACCGGTGGGAGACGAAACCTATGCCAATCACTCCCAAAAATACACCCCAAAACCGCCGTGAACACCTTATCCCACCCCTCCGCTTCTTTTCCATTAGATCTCCTTTAATCTCCTCGAATATCCCAAAAAGTATCACCGGAACCCTAACTCCGGCGAACACCACTTCGTCCAAACTAGCCCAAAATTACACCAAGCTACCTCCTGATCACCCTCAACACATTTCTAAAGGTTTTGAACTTTAAAAATCACTAGAAGTAGCTCGAGTTAAAATTTGAAGATCTACGGTGACCAAGAATTCAAGAACATCAATGCTCGTTCTCCTTAAGGTCTAGCAGACTGTTAAAAAAAACTATTAAAGCTAAGTTTTTCTTCTTTCTTTATTTTGTTTATTTCCGCATGCCTGTGGTTTTCCTTTTGTTTTTTTTTTTGTCATGAATTTTTCTACCTGTTTAGTTTTACTAGTTTTTTTTAGTAATTAGATATTGGTATTAGGTTCTGATTAATTTTGAGTTAATAGTAGATTAATATTCAGAATTCGTATAATTAGATTTTCCGCATGATTTTATTTGTTCGTTTGTTTCATTAGTTTATGAAATTAGTTGATTCTAATAGTTGTTTAGTACGCTTGATTTACATGAATTAGTGATCTGGTTATAGTTGTTTTGATAATCAGTAGTTAGCTAGAATTAAAATTCGATTTTGATAGTTAGTTTGGAGGTCAGAGATAAAAGAGTTTAATTGGTCAGTTGGTAAATGCAAGTAATTTTCAGGGTTAATTTTGGGACTTAAAATGGGATAACAGTAATAAGCCTAAGGAAGTAGGGGCATTCTGGGTAGAAGAAAATGGCAATAGAGTAGATCTTTATGCCAGGTAGGGGCAAATAAGGAAATACACTAAGATAGAATGTTCTAGATGGGGTATCTAGTATAATTTCTAATAAATAAGGTAGTCATTTAAATAACTAATAAAATAATAAGGATAAAACTGAAATAAAAGAGGGACCATAGTGTAATTAATACAATTTGAACTTCACTCCAAATTTAAATCAATAAATAGGCATCAATGTGCATCATTTTAGAAGTTGGACCACTCCAAAAAATTCCTAAAAATAGTTAGTAAATTCCAGATCTGAAATTAAGCTCTTTCAGATACAAATCTTCTTCTATAATCCAAATTCACTCAAAAGTCTAAAAAACAATAGAAAAACCAAAAAAAAAATCCAAAACAAGTAAAAGTTACTGTTGTATTGAAGTTGCAGATTTTGAATTTGATATTTCAGAAGATTTTGAGTTGTTAGGGTGTGTTCAAGTCGATTTTGAGGATTTTCAGTGGTAAATGGTTGGTATTTGACATCTCAATGGAATTTTGAGATTTCTTCTGAGTTAGTCGATTATTTTTGAAATCATTTCTGGATTTTACTTCATCTTTGAGTTGAAGCTGGTGTGAACTTTGCTGTTTGAACGTCACAAATTGTTGCTGCCTAATTCTCTGTTGCTAACTTCCTTTATCAATCATTGTATTTCCAGGTACACTATTGGATCTATTGATGCAGAATTATATTCGGTGTATACTAATATTTTGGAGACTAATGATGAAGTGTTGTATATTAGAATCTGTCTTTATTTTCGTTAATTGTAGTTTAGTTTAAATATATTTGTGTTTGTATCAAATAGTAATATCTGTAGTAATTGGGACTGTTGAACTAATGATTAACTGAAAACGTTTGGACTGTTTGCTCATAGGATCAATAACATGTATGAGATTGTAGATTTAAACTTTACAGCTAAATTTGGACATCCAGTTTAGTTTCATGATAGTGCAAAATTCATAATAAATAGGATATGCCATTTTTATAACTTGCACGTTTAACTATAGCTTTAACTATGTTCATTATTACTGTCCAACAATTAGGATGTAAATATGCAATAAATATAACTGTGATCTCACTTTGATTGTTAAACATTGGGCTTAAATACTGCAATACAACAGAATTAAGTTTAGAATAAATGTAGATTAGAATCTCTCTTATTTTCTCTTCCTAGACAGTTTAGATTAATCGCCTGATTGGTCTGACATCAATTCGTGATTTAAAAATCTTCATGTGGTCCGAAAAACTTGATATCCTGTTTAGATGCCATGAACAATTCAATTTTGAATCAAGCATGTAGATTTGTAAAAAATTTACCTCTATCGGACCTAGTTGAACTACTAAGAGGTTCAATTGAATCTAAGACATATTCCTCTGTATTTTTTTTCATTTGGGTTTCTTTACTTTGCAAAGGTCCATATTAGCCCTCTGATATAGTAATATATTTAGGCCTGGGCAGTAATTTGTGTTTTTTTCATTTTTTTTAATAATTTATTGAGCCCAAATGTTCTTGTGGTTTGCTTTCAATACAATGATAAATTTATTAGGAACAAGGAAATTAAATCATAACTATAAAGTCGGGTCTTGAATTAGGTAGCAGATCCAAGCTAAAAGGTTTTACCCTTTTGTTTGAATCCGGACTTGAATTTGAGACTCGAATTTATATTCATGGATTAATTAATTTTTTTAGAGACAAAATAAATAGAAAATTTAGTTACTTTAGTTTGGCCTTTAAATAAATAAAAGTGAGATGAGTCTCGCCAAATCAAAAAATACAATTGCGGGGCCCTCATTAGTTACTTAATTAAAAATACTTAGAGACTCGGGACGGGCCGTTTAGCAAATTTCACGGTCTTCCCAAAAGATAACAACACGTTAGTCACTTTAGGCGCGCTTTTAATAATCTTACCTTCCTAATACGGGTGTGTATTTTATGCAACCCAAATCCAAATCCAAAAACGTCGAATGAGGATATGTTGAGGATCTGGGTGCATTTCATGTGACGTGATCCGAAAATATGTTCTTAAACGATGTTCACTTTTCTTAAATAAAAATAATTTGACAAAAGCGGCAATTAATTCTAAAAATGCACAAATAGGATAACATGTATTAAAATCAAATATTTTAGCCAAATATGACAGTCGAGCGACCGTGCTAAAACTACGGAATTCGGGAGTGCCTAACACCTTCTCCCAATTTAACAGAATTCCTTACCCGGTTTCTGGTTCGTGACTGTTGAACAGAGTCAAACCATTCCTCGATTCGGGATTCAAACCGATGACTTGGGACACCATAAATTTCTCAAGTGGCGACTCTGAACCTTTTAATAAAAAACGAATCCCGTTTCGATTGTCCTTTAAGTGGAAAAACTCCTTTTTATTATACCCTTCACGGGGTGTAGTAAAGCCTAGTAAAGCTTTCAGAAAAAGGAGGTGTGACAGACATTTATTTTACTGATGCGCACACGGTGAGATAAGGGTGACTATGTGGGATGATATATGATGGCCTGGAATCATTTATTGAAGATATTTTTGTGATGGTGAAAAAGGGGTATTCTTATTTGTGCTTATGACTTCTTTGTGTATGCTATCCATTTATACATGAATTGTGTTGTGGTTTCTTACCTGCCATTCTATGACTTGTTGTTACTCTATGATTTTTGTTATCTTTTATTTTGTCGTGCTGTTGGAATCATAATAGATTAAAATAAAAAAAGTTGTTATCATGCATTACTTTATTTGATTTTCGGAAATTCCTCTTGAACATGTTATTGGTAATTGACACAGGTATGATACATGTTGTGGCATGAGATCTATACCGTGCAGGTATGATATATGTTATGGCACGAGGTCTTTGCTATGCATATATGGTATATATTGTGACACGAGGTCTTTACCATTCGAGGGTGATTGACAATGCGGGAACGAGGTCTCATATGTGTACGATTTCTATTGGGTGACTTGATGTTGAAACTTAGCCTTATCTTTATAAAATTGCTATCACTTGTTCTGTTAAGATCTCAGTTATTGCTTTATGTAGCTCTTCTTGTAACAAGTTTTTGATACTTTTGCACATCGAGGTCATTCTTGATACTTAGTGCTCATACTACGCCTCTAAACATTCTTTGTGCAGATTCAGGTACCCCAGATCGCGCTGGTTGATAGAGAATGGAGTCGATTTGTTGGAGACTTCAAGTTATGTGTGATGTTCCACTTGCAAGCCTTGGAATCCCCATTCTTTCTTTTTTTTTTTTTATACAATTTATGTATTCCAAAATAGTATTATATTTTGAGTTTTCTTATGTACTCTTCATATAGCTTATGGCTCTATATTACTAGGTTTTTGGACTATGAATGTTGTATTACCATATTTGTTATGTTTTGGTCCATCTGCTAAGTTTTATTTAATATTTTGTTATTATATGTCTGATGTTGTTGTGTGATAGGCTTACCTAGTCATAGAGACTGGGTGCCATTACGATCTTTAAGATGTGATTTTGGGCCGTGACAAGTTGGTATCAGAGCTCTAGATTCATAGGAACTAGGAGTTATAAGCAAGTTTAGTAGAATCTTGCGATTTGGACTAGAGATTTATACACATATCTTCAAGGGGGTACGGAACTAATAAGAAATATCACTTCTTTCATTCCTATCGTGCGAATTCATTAATCTCTGAGTTTGAGCCTTTGTCAATATATTCTCTCACAAATGATGAATATGCAAGCTACAGTTACTAATGATGTTTCCCCTAGGGCCGATGTTGATGGGGGCTGGGGTAGAGGTAGAGGCATAGGTTGAAGAAGGGCACGTGCTACAGCTAGAGCACCTTGCAGAGGAGCAGCTGAGGAGCCACCAATAGCTCTAGTTAGGGAGCAGGCACTTGAGGCATTTGTTGTTACCCCTGGACGTTAGGAGACTTTAGCACACTTATAGAGCATATTTAGTACCTTGGCTCAACTGGGATTGATCCTACTTGCACCTACAACTTCTTAGGTTGGGGAGGAGCTCCGACTCCCCCGCTCATACTCCAAAGCAATGCGCTTATGTTGATCAGGCTCCGAGTGTTATGCCGGTGCAACCCGTGATTGTAATTCAACTTGAGATCAGCCTAGTGGCGTCAAAGTAAAAGCACAAAATGTTAGATAGATACAAGAAATATTTTCCTCCTACTTTCAGTGGCACATCTTCTGAGGATGCATAATGTATTCTACGCAATATGGGCATAATGGAGTTAAGCAGGGTCGACCTTTATACTTTCTAGCTTACGGGGCCGACATATAGATGGTTGCGGGATTACGAGGAGAGTAGTGTATCTAGCGCAACGACACTCATTTGGGCGTAATTTACTGATCTATTTTTGAGGGAGTTTGTTCCATAGATCCTCAGGGATGCGTTGCGCACTGGTTCAAGAAGTTGCACCAGTGGACTATGACTATGTTTAAGTATTCTATGAGGTTTAGTGAGTTATCTCATCATGCACTTACTTTGGTTTTTACTGTTAGAGAGAGAGTCTAGAGGTTTATGGAGGGGCTCGGTTATGGTCTTAGATTCAAGATGTCATAGACATTGGAGAATGGCACTCTATTTTATCAAGTTTTGGACATCGCTAGGAGTTTGGAGTGCATCCCCGATCTAGAGAGTGAGGATAGGGAGGCTAAGAAGTCTCGTGGACTTGGAGGATCTTCTGGTCCCTATTTTGGGGGCAGGGCACATCATGGTAAAGGTTTTGTTGGTTTGCCAGTTCAGTATGCACTTCAGGTTTCACGTGGTGCTCTAGTTATTAATGGGTCCCAAAGCACTCATTCCGGATAGCTCCCATAGCCACGTTAGCATATAGGTTTCTTTGAGTGTAGGGATATCAGGGATATGGTGAGAGATAGTCCTAGACTCCGAGCGGATGTACCTCAGTAGAATACTAAATAACCAGCTAGATATGGGGGACAGGAAGGTAGAGGGCGTCCTAAAGAGAGAGGCCATGCCCGAGGTTATGCTTTCCCTCATAGGACTGAGGTTGTTGCACCAGATGATGTCATTACATGTATTGTTCCAGTTTTTCATAGAGATGCATTAGCTTTGTTCGACCAGGTCATTCTTATATATATGTGTTGTCACACCTCTTTTTTACGGCTTACTTATACCCCGCGAAGGGTATAAATAAAAAAGAGTTTTTCCAATTAAAGGACGGTCGGAACGGGATTAGTTATTT
>MU730072.1:3832-22978 GCA_026770625.1 Nicotiana glauca
GTAGAGTTGAGCACAGCATTTCATCCTCAGACGGACGGACAGTCCGAGCGTACCATTCAGATATTGGAGGATATGTTGCGTGCCTGTGTTATGGACTTTGGATGTTCTTGAGCTGATCACTTGCCTCTCGCAGAGTTTGCTTATAACAACAGCTACCAATCCAGTATTCAGATGGCGCCGTATGAGGCCTTATATGGGAGACGATGTAGATCTCCAGTTGGTTGGTTTGAGCCCCGTGAGGCTAGGTTGTTGGGGACAGAGTTGTTTCAGGATGCATTGGACAAGGTGAAGGTGATTCAGGAGAGACTTCGCACAGCCCAGTCGAAACCCCAGGATTTGGGGGGTTTCTTGGCAATTTTGATTTTTGTGTGCGGATTAGGGTTCCACTTTGGGACCCTGGACTCTCAGACTCATTGTTAGTCTGTGAATTGTACTTGTACCCTTTCATGCTTATGATTCTGGGCCTTTCAATGTCGGATTCTTTTTAAGTAATATGACGATCCTTTTTTTTTTCTACTTTATATGTGAGAACTTCTCCTTTCAAAAAGAACTATGCTAATTATTAATTGATTCTGAGTTCCTTTCATGGTTTGGACTGATTGGCCAAGATTTTCTTTAATTGATCCCTTCTTACTTATTCTTGGCTTGATTCATTCAAATTAGGCCTGTAATTTTTGAGTTCCCTGGCCGTCTAATTGATTCCCTTTCCTTATTTCTTTTCGAAGTCGTGTACCATTGAACTTTTCCTTAAATAACTCCTATGTATTTACCCTCTTTGTGCAACTTTAGAATGGTTTTAAGAAAATTTCTTTCGTTGTTTATATTCTACCCGTTTGAAATCAAACCCCTTAATTGAAGGGAAATTCTATGTGATTGATTGTAAACTATTTTCTTACCTTTCTTACTTGCTTCTCTACACTATATAAGGGACTACCCTTCTGCATTTTCAGACACTTCAAGTTCAATACCTCGAACTTTTACTTTCACTTTACACATTTACAATATTCCTTTGAGTTCAATACTCTCTCAACACCCTGCTTTTTGAGATCCTTTGGAACTGTTTGCTCACAAATTGGCTTTTCAAGATTATTATTCTTACCTGTTTTTCCTGAAACTTGTATGTCTAATTTAATTTTTCTCCTTCACCCCTATGTGTTTATTTTATAGTTTCAGTACTCTTGTTCACTTTGCTGTGTATGTTCAGTAATTAAATTATGTGTGTTTCTTTTCCTGCATCTGCTTCTATTATGAATCCCTACCCCATATTCCCCTCTATGTTCCTGAGTTAAGGTTTTGGCCTGGCAGTATTTAAATTACTGCCCAGGTATGAACCTGACCTGCAATGCGTCCTAACTCTTAAATTTAGCTAACAGGCTGGTCAGGGGTGTGTCAGCATCTTAATTGTTGGGCATGCCCACTAGCCTATCATGGCCTTCCCTAATTCACTCTCCAATTGCACTTACACTTACTCTTAGAGTCTATGTTCTGACACCCTCCTTTGAGCCTTGCCTTGGGACCTTGAGTTCCCCCTAAACTTAGACATTTGACGGTTGGCCCTTCCACACTGCACTATAATTCTGTAATATATTTGGGGTGTAAGTATTTCTCGGAGCCCTTTGAGACTCTTGGGAACTTTGTAACATCCCAAATAAGATAAAGTCTTCGGAAATCTGATCTTTGGAAGTTGGTTTATTTCATGTTTCAGACTAGGAGTCTGAATTAGGCTCTCCTTGGTTGGAATTTTAATTTCTGGTGTAATTTTTATTTACTTTTCTGGATTCATTCAAGTTGTAATAACCTTGTAATAACTTATGGGGTTTATAGTAAAAATGGGCGGAGGGTCTCTCATTTTATGCATATGGGGTAGATATCATGTTTTAGGTCTTTATTTCTGCAATCACAACATTTCTCGCTTATGTTAATGCATATAGAGATCTTGCCTATAAGTCATTTTATTATTGCATATAGTGATCCTGCCTATAGGTTTTCATATAGCAATCCTGTCTATAGTTTGTCATTACTGCATATAGAGATCCTGCCTATAGGTTTTCATATAGAAATCCTGCCTATAGTTTATTTTATTACTACATATAGAAATCCATGCCTTTAAGTTTTCTGCACTTCCGCATATATACGTATGCTATTAGGCAAATAATCATAGGTTTAATAATAATCAACTTTATTTTATATATCATGCCCATAGGACTCTTGCACTTATGTAATCGTCTTAAAACCAAAAACGCTTAGAAATCATGCCTGTAGGATGTAATCAATTGAATCGGTTTTGTCTATTTCATATATGGGTTTAAAATCAATAGCAAGGTTGTTTAAAATCTACAGAACGTTTGTTTATAAAACCAGTGACCTTTCTTTAAAATCAGTACACCTCTTGCATTGTTAGAGATCATGCTTATAGGCCTCATCTAGGTAAACCTGTAGGTAATTAATCAACTATACCAGTCTTTAATAATTACAACCAGCAGGCAAGTCTAATTCGGACTTCTTATATGAAAATATGTGATAAATCAGCCACCCCTTTAATGTTTAAGTAAAGACCTAACCAGTACCTGTAAGTCATGCTAAATAATTTGTTGCTTTGAATGAGGAGCCCTATTTGAGCCTTGAACTTCTATGTGCTTTCCCTTTTACGGCTTTATGTATTTTGTTTGTCGCACTATATTTTTGTCCTTTTTTTAAAAAACACTGAAAAGCCAATCTCCCTTCCCTTTAGGATTAGTAGTCCCAACTGCCTTCGGGACTGATAGGATTGGGGAGGGTAATAGCATTCAATAAGTAACGAGACCATTCAACAATTTAATACCTTAACGGGGTGGGTAAGGGTAGACATGGATATGATAACCACGCGATAAGACCACATGTCTAAATGGTTACCAGGTGTTGCGTAGGGTGATCTATGTTATTTATAAACCTAGGCACCCTCCCTCATTACTTGTTTATTTTCTTTTTTCCATGATTTTTATAAAATCTATAATTTTTCAATTCTTAAAACTCCTTCTTTTACTTCAATTCATTGAAAGTCTCTTCTAGATATTTAATTTCCAGCACTATTTTTCTCCGATCCTCCGCCTGTTCTACTCCTTTGTTTGATTATTTGTACCAATTATTTGACCCCCATTTCTACACTTATACATCCTTTAAACAATTATGAAATCGCCTATTTCTAAACTTCAACATGTATTTAATTTTTATAATTTCCTTGTTCCAATCATTATGTGAAAGTTGTCTTGTTTGCTTACTTGTTGTTTCCACTAAAAGTCAAAATTGTAGCATGGCCGGAAACCACACTAGTGGATCTTGGGTGGTGCCTAACACCTTTCCCCCAAGATAATTTCAAGCCCTTACCCATTCTCTGGTTCTTCTTTTCTTTTCAATTTCTTACTGTCCTAATGCACTTAATCATTGGGTGGCGACTCTTCTAAATTGCAAACCCAATTCCCAAGAGGAAAAGAGTTGTCCGCCCAAACTGTCATAAACCTGATTTCGCCTTTAGAAAAAAGGGGCATCGACAGTGAGAACGCCTTATGATCCTAGCATACACTTGAAAAAAAATAAGGAATCTAGTATTTCTTAAACTGAGTATGCTAAGATAATTGGTAGTGCAATGTTTCTCATGAATTATGCACGACCTGATATTGCTTATGCTGTTAGTAGATTGAGTAGATATACTCACAACCATAGTAGTGAACACTGGAATACTCTTCATCGTTTACTAAGATATTTGAGAGGTACTATGGGTTGGTGTTTGCATTTCAATAAATTTTCTGCTGTTTTAGAAGGATTTTGTGATGCAAATTTGGTTACTAACAATGATGAAGTTAGCTCCACTTGTGTATATGTATTCACTTTGGGTGCAAGTGCTATTTCATGGAAGTCTTCAAAACAGACTTGTCTAGCATGATCTACCGTGGAGTCTGAATTCATTGCTTTTGAGTTGACAGGGCAGGAAAAGCCGAACGGTTGAGAAACTTATTGGCAGACGTGCCTTTATAGGGATGACAAGCTTCACGAGTTTCTCTATATTGTGACTCACCGGCAGCAATTGGGATTTCCAAAAATAATGTGTACAATAGAAGAAGACATATCTGTATTGGGCATGGTGCAGTAAAACAATCGTTGAAACATGGTGTTATTTCCTTAGAATATGTAAGATCCGAAAGAAATTTGGCAGATCTTTTAACCAAAGGTTTTGCAAGGAGAGATATCCTTGAAGGGGGATGGGGCTAAAGCCCATGGATTGAGGAAGTATGGTGGATACCCATTTGTGGGCAAATGAAGCCATATGAGACCTCAATATGTACTGCATTTCTTATCCCTATGGCATGTGGTAGTGCTTTATAAGGTTTAGCTTATTTTGGTCTTAATGATTCCATAGCCTTAAGGTAGTCTATGTGTAGATAGACTTGATGGAATCACCCATGTTGGTGTAATGGTGCGGTAGCCTTGTATGAAAGGATTGTGATGTCTTTCTAGACCACTCATGAGATCCAAGGTATGTGCATGACCTTAAAGCACTTTGTTAGTATCGCAGAGTTTGTCATTGCATTAGTGGGGGATTGTTGGAATTATTCATAATGCAAAGTCAAAAATTTCTTTTTGAAATTCTATTTACAACCAATAACCATGAGTTTTTATTTATTTTGTCCTATCTATTTCTAATTGGCCTCTTTCATGAAGCCTTAAAGCCAATTGTTGAATGACTTTGACAAATGGTTGTGGAAATCTACCATATGTCTTCATGAATGAAAGACAAGATACACTTGTAAAATGTACTAATATACTTGAACATGTTCTAAAAGACTCTCCACACTTGCCATACATGCAACCTTCCGAATTACCTATTAATAAGATGATCATTAGCTATCATACTCACTCAATTCTTAACCAAGAATCCAGCTTGCTAATTATTACTTTTCTTCCTTTAACATTCTTTAATTTCTGTAACAATTACAGAAAATATCTTTATGTTCTCTTCTTTCAAGGCATCTGTTTTGTGCAAATTCTAAACTTCCAGCCACGAGTGCACGTGTTTGGAGGCGCTGTGGAACCTTGGGGAGCGACCAACCTTAACGATTAGCACTTAGTCGGGCCGAAATCCCTTTCAAGGTAGTGAATTGCCACGACACAGTATTTTTGATAACTTGTTCTTATGTCCTTATTGTTCCTAGTCAATATTACCTACTCATTTTTCTTACAATTTGAAAGCGATTTCATATATAATATTGACTAATGTCCACCACTTTGAACAAAATATTTCTTGATATGTCGAAACTTGACATTTAGATGGAAATAATTATAAGCAATGGTCCTAGAATCTTTTAATTTTTTTTGAACGATTAGAAGTTGATTATGTTTTGTTTAACGGTCCTCCTACTGGTATTGTTGCTGATAGTTCTAATGCTGCTAATATTATTGTTGGTGATGCTGCTGCTAAGAATAAGTTTGAAAAGGATAACAAAACATTGAGACGGCATCTGCTTAACCATATGACAACTCTCTATTTGATGTGTTTATAAATTATAAATCTGCTAACGTCACATAGGATATTTGGAGAAGAAATATGGTGTTGATGACACGAGAAAAAGAAGTATGTTTTTGGAAAGTGGATTAAGTTTCATATGGTTGATGATAAGCCAATCATGGAACAGGTTCACGAATATGAGAATTTAACTGGTGATATTTTGTACGAGGGCATGGGGATGTGTGAGATTCTTAAGGCTAATGTTTTGCTTAAAAAGTATCCACCTTATGGAGTGATTACAGGAATCAACTAAAACACAATAAGAGAAACTTAACTCTTCAAGAACTAATCAGTCACATGAGGACTGAGGAAGCAAACCGTCTCAAATATGAGGATTCTGAACGGATTAAGGATAAGATAAAATTCCTCTCTCTTAATTATTCTAAAGTTAACCTTGTGGAATCTTCTACTACTTTTGTGAATGACATGTTTAAAGGAAAATGGAATAAAGGGCAGAAGAAAGAACATGTGCAATAGCAGAATTACTTCAATAAGCCGGAGGGCCATATTCAAAAGCGAAAGGACCTTGCTATGTCTGCGGCAAAATTGGTCACAATGCTTTTTAGTGTAACCAGAGACAAGGACAAAGCTCAAAGAATTGAGGAAAAGCTCCAGTCCAAGCCAACCTTACTGAGGATGGTGATGTCACTACTGTTGTGGTTGTTGAGGCAAACATAGTGGCTAACAAGACTGACTGGGTACTGGACAGAAGCGCTTCAAGGCACATTTACACCAACAATGAGCTATTTCACGACTTTGAGGAATCTGTTGATGGCAAGTATGTCTACATGTGTAATTCCACTACAGCCGGAGTTATAAGTAAAGGAAAAACTCTTCTTAAATTAATTTCTGGAAATTTTTTAGCTTTGAACAATGTTCTGTATGTACCCTCCCTTCGTAGAAACATAGTTTCTAGTGCGCTTCTCAACAAGGTAGGTCTAAAACTTGTTTTTGAATCTGATAAAGTTATTATTTCTCATATGGGATACTTTGTTGGGAATGGTTACCTTAGTGGAGGTCTATTTGTACTGAACATCGCTCAAGAAATTGTTGATGATGCTAGTAATTTCAATTCTGCTTATATTGCTGAGTCTATTTATTTGTGGTATGGTAGACTAGGTCATGTAAATATTGCTTCTATTAAAAGACTTAGAAAAATGGTATTAATTCCTGCTGTTAATGTTGATTATTTTTCTAAGGGTCTTGTTTGTGTAGAAACAAAACATACCAAAAAACCTTTTAAGAATGTAACTAGTAGAAAAATAGAATTGCTTGAACTAATACATTCAGACTTAGCAGATTTCAAGAACACTGTTAGTAAAGGTGGAAAGAAATTCTACATCACCTTTGTAGATGGCTTTTCAAAATATACTAAGATATATCTTCTTAAGTCAAAAGATGAGGCTGAAAGCATGTTTTTATAATACAAGGCAGAAGTAGAGAATCAATTAGACAGAAAAATCAAGAGACTTAGGTCTGACAGGGGTGGTGAATACAGTGCTAATACTCTAGAAGCCTTTTGTGAGGAAAATGGTATTATACATGAGATTAGTGCTCCTTATACTCCCCAATAAAATGCTGTAGCCTAGCAAAAAAATAGAACCATTAAGTAAATTATGAATTCTATGCTTTTGAGTTCGGGTTTATATGATAATATGTGGGGGGAAGCTGTTTTATCTGCATGCTATGTTCTTAATAAAGTCCCTCATAAGAATTTGGATAAAACTCCATATGCGTTATGTAAAGGGTTTGCCCCTAAATTAAAAGTTTTGAAAGTGTGGAGGTGTTTGGCTAAGATTGGTGTACCCGATTTTAAACAAGTAAATGTTGGACCCAAAACTTTTGATGTTATTTTCATTGGTTATGCTCAAAATAGTGCTGCATATAGATTTATGTCTTTGAATGATAGTTATTTTTGTGGATCCAGAGATGCAAAAATTTTTGAGCATGTTTTTCCATTGAAAAATAATGTGTCGAATAATGCTTCTATATCTATGTATGTTAATTCTCATATTGTGCCTTCTTCTAGTGTTACTTCTAATGATCATGAAAATTACCTTAGAAGAAGCAAGAGGCATAGAATTGAATCTAGTTTTGGTCCTGACTTTATTATTACTTTCTTGACTGAAAATATTGATCTTGATGTTTTGAATGATGAATTATTGTTAATCTATTTAATAGAAGAATACCCTAATACATACAGTGAAGCAATAAGGTCAGTAGATGCTAGTTTTTGGAAATATGCCATTAAAAGTGAATTAGACTCTATAGTTTCCAATCATACTTGGGACTTGTTTGATTTGCCTAAAGGTTATAAACGCATAAGTAGCAAGTGGATATTTAAGAAAAAAAATGAGATTTGACGGTACAATTGAGAAATATAAGGATGACTTGTTATTAGGGGTTTTAATCAAAAGAAAGACATTGATTACTTTGATACTTATTCTCATGTGACAAAGATAGCGACTATTAGAATTCTTATTGTTATAGCCACTATTCATAATTTAGTAATATATCAAATGATGTTAAAACGACTTTCCTAAATGGTGATTTAGAGGAAGAGATCTATATGTCTCAACTTGAGGGATTTATGATCCAAGGACAGGATAATAAAGTATGCAAATTGAGAAAATCTTTGTATGGTATAAAGCAGGAACCTAGGCAATGGTGTGAAAAATTTTAATAGCACATTAGTGGATAATGGTTTTGTTGTTAATGCATCTAATACTTATGTTTCGTCACGATCCAAATCCCGCTCCGGTCGTGATGGCACCTCTTGTGAAGACAAGGCCAGCCAGACCATTTCAGGACACCACTTTTACACAGTTAATCAGTTATACAACAATTCGAACATGAATTAATGATATTAATTAATGAAATTTCAACCGAATACAGTCCGACCGGGGTGTCACAAGTTATGAGCATCTAAGGAAGTCTGAACACGACTATAGGTCCAATAATATACAGAATAAAGTTTAGAATCAAAAGACGAAGTCCGGTGCCACGAACGCCTGTGGTCACCTTGCTCAGCTACGATAGCAAATCCTCAACCAACTCAAACCCGCTATCGGTTAACCAATACCTGCATCTGCATGTGAGATACAGGGAGTAATGTGAGTACTCCAACTCAGTGAGTAATAGAGGTAAATAATAACTGAGCAACAAGAAACCACGTAAAACAAGTCATCATGCTATATGATACCGTGTAACCCCTTTGTGAAAACAGTAAAACCGTAAAATCCTTTAGAAAATCTATCTGGCTCAGTTAAAAACCTCCATTGAAAATATCTTTTTCAACAGTTAAGCAAATGAATATGAAACATATAGTGCAAGTCAGCCCCTCTGGCACAACACTCCATTAATAAATAACACCAGGGTATCTGGTAAACAGTACAAGAAGTAGCATATATGCCAACGAAATGAGAGTGCTGAATGTCATGACATGTAATACAAACAGGAACCCATGCATGAGTGCAATGCGATGCATATGAACGCTGCGGCGTGCAGCCCGAGCCATCCATAGTTAACGTTGACAACGCTCACTGGGGGTGTGTACAGACTCCGGAGGGGCTCCTACATCCCAAGCGCAAATAATCAAGTCATCTCGTGGCATAAACCAGGGCCTCGACCTCAATATCAGTACAATACCGCTGTGGCGCGCAGCCCGAGCCAACCATATATCTAGAAATCACTATAACACTGCTGTAGCGTGAAACCCAATCCATGCTCAGTCAAGAAATGCACATAAGACACTTGGGCAATATTAAAACAATGGTTCTCAACTCAAAATGTCAATAAAATCTTGTTTGAGTTTTCAAATCTTGGAAAAATGGCTGAGTTTGCAAAAAAATATTAAAACCCTGGACCGAGATCAAATAATATGCAAAGTAATGCAAAAAAATGATATCAATCCCTGAATAATTTAAATAATCGGCACGAAGCCCAAAACATGTCAATCAGCCCATATTATGATGATAACAAGTAGTTTCAGTCAAATATGTAACAATTTCATCAATCGGGATGGACCAAGTCACGATCCCCAATGGTGCTCTACTCCACGCTCGCTATCCGGCGTGCAAGTCACCTCAGTACAACACTATGATGTGCAAATCCGGGGTTTCAAACCCTCAGACTATCATTTACAATCATTACTCACCTCGAACCGGTGAAATCCCTAGCTCCGATGCCTTTGCCCCTCAAACTGGCTTCCACGCGCGTCGAATCTAACCAAAATCAGAGCGAATACATCACAATATGCTAAGGGAACAATACCCAATCGAAAACAATCGAGAAATAGCAGAAATCTCAAAAGTAGCAAAACCTGACCCCCGGGGCCACTTCTCGAAAAATTACAAAATTCACATTACCGGATTCCTCGTCTCGCCACGAGTCTGTACATATCAAATTTACCAAAATCGGAGTCCTTTGTCCCTCCAAATTCCATATTTAAATTTTAAAATCCCAAGCCCTAGTTCATCAATTTTAGGCTTAATTCCATGAATTTCTATGTTAATTTCACATAATAATCATGTATTTAACTTGGAAATAAGTAGAAACGACTCACCTTTGATGCTTGATGAAATCCCCCTTGAAATTCTCTCCAAAATCATCCAAGCCAAATGAAAAAATAAATGAAATGAGCTAAAATTCATGTTAAAAATAATCTGCCCAGGCTTCATCGAGTTGTGCCTTGCGCTGTGCAGGTTGTACATCCTCTTAACATTTTTCCCTGTTGTCCACCTTCTGCTAAAATGCCTATAACTCCTTGTGAAAATATCCAAATTATAAATGGTTTGAAGATTTAGAAAGTAGACTGGAAGATCTTTCATTTGATAGGTTGTACGGCATATACCTCTTTATATATTCCGAGATATGAGCTTCTAAAGTACATCAGAAAATTTTGTCAAAATTGCTCCACCAGTCATTTTCGATCCCTCATAACTTCCTGAAAGAATATTCAAATCATGAGCGTTTTAACTTTCTGAAAACAAAAATGCAAGGGCTACAACTTTCATGTTTTGCAATTTTTCTGATTCCTTATAGATTGCAAGATATGAGCTTCCGAATTGGACTTCTCACACCAGAAATTTTCCGCTGCACAGCTGAAGCAAAAAACAAATCTGCAATTTTTTCAAAGATGAAATAGTCCGTTTAACCACCCAAAACTCACCCG
Organism: Nicotiana glauca; assembly: GCA_026770625.1. NCBI lineage: Eukaryota > Viridiplantae > Streptophyta > Magnoliopsida > Solanales > Solanaceae > Nicotiana > Nicotiana glauca. Next base: position 14,545 of record MU730072.1, read on the forward strand.
AGGCCACTGGTACCTCAACCAAACATGCCAACATATTCCATAACATCTTTCAAACTTTTTCCAACTTTCGGAATGCTCAAAACAACATCACAACACCAAATTCGCATCCGATTCAAGCCTATAAACTTTGAAACTTCTAACTTCCACATCCGATGCCGAAATACGTCAAAACTATTCCGAATGACCTCAAATTTTTCGGACAAGTTCAAAATAACATAACGAAGCTACAACAACTCTCGAAATTCCATTCCGACCCTCGGATCAAAATCTCATCTATCAACCGGAATTTGCCAAAATACTAATTTTGCCAATTCAAGCTTAATTCTACGCCGGTCATCATAAAAATATTCCGGACACACTCCTAAGTCCCAAATCACCTAACAAAGCTATTCGAACCATAAAATTCGTATTTCGATCCCTCTAACACATAAGTCAATATCCGGTTGACTTTTCCAACTTAAGCTTCCTTAAAAGAGACTAAGTATCTCAAACCTTACCAAAATCATTCCGGAATGACTTTAAATTTTGCACACAATTCACATTTGACATTACAGACTTGTCCCAACTTTTGGAATCGCATTCCGACCCCGATATCAAAATTTCCACTTCCGGTCGAATTTTCTCAAAAACCTTCAAAATTCTATATTTAGCCAAATGACTTCAAAATGACCTCCGGACATCCGAATTCACTTTCGATCGCGCTCCCAATTCCACAATCACCATACGGAGCTATTCCCAGACTCGGAATCCCAAACGGACATCTATAACAATGAAATGCCTTCCAACCCAAATTTATGAAATTCTTCTAAAATACTAACTTCAACAATATACGCCAAAATGCTCACGGGTTATCTATAACCAAATCCAGACATACGCCCAAGTCCAAAAATATCATACAAACCTGCTGGAACTTTCAGATCCCGATTTCGAGGTCGTTTACTCAAAATTCCAATCTTAGCCATTTTCTTCAACTTAAGGGTGCCGCAATAAAAAATTTCTTTCCAATTTGAATCCGAATTTCCCGAAATTCAACTCTGACCATATGCACAAGTCAATATACCTGAAATGAAGCTGTTCATGACTTACAACTGCTAAACGACACGCTAGAGCTCAAAACGACCGATCGGGTCGTTACATGTTTATTCCAAGATGATAGGATCAGATTGTGTTATTATATGTTTGTATGTGGATGACATGTTAATCTTTGGCCATAATGTGAACGTTGTTTATGTCACGACCCCCGTTCGCCTTCCGTGAACTGTCGAGACAGTACCTAGTCTCTATGACTAGGTAAGCCTAAAGTGCGGAAAATAACCAAACTTGCGGAAGTAAAACAATTTTAAAACAGAATAAAACATTAATAGTGTCTAAAAGTGGGACTCAACATACAACATATATAAACTCAAGCCAATCTAAAACCAAAAATCGGAAACCGACAAATCACAAGTGAAGAAAACAAAGAAATACTACATAGCTCTAACTCCAGAATTTGTCTAGTAAGAACAAAAAGCACAGAAGGGCTAAATACTAGAAAGCGAGAATAGAAAGGGACTCCTTGGCTAAATACCAGAAAGCAGGAATAGAAGTACCTGGATGTGCACATGAAAAACATACGCAGAAGAGGTATGAGTACACCACAGCGGTACTCAGTAAATGCGAAGCCTAACCTCGGTCGGGTAGTGACGTGGAAGGTCAGGGCTCTACTGAGGTTAAACATATTATAAAGTTTCAACAGTATGAAATAAGCACTATAAATGAGTAAAACAGTAAAATAAAGCAGTTTGTCCGGGTAACAACAACTATAAAAAAAAATAGAGTAACCATATAAGTAAATACAACTCAGTACCAATAGTAACAACGAGGATCACCCAGGATACCGTCCTGTTATCCCTATTACAACTGTCCAGTAGATCTCCCGGGATACCGTCACGTAGTCCAACTATCAATGTGCGTGGATCTACTGGAATCCCGATCCGTAGTCCCAAACGTAAATACCCAGTACTGGGGGAATCTAGTGGGTGCATTCCCGTAGTTCCATATAACTGTGCAGGGGGTCTACCTAGAATCTAAAACGTAGTCCCAAAGTAAACAAACAAGGGGAGCTACTGGAATCCCACATCAATAGTCCCAATGTAAATACACAGCACCATCAAGAAGATATTCAGAAATGGAAATATCATATCAAGCAATAAGTAATTCTAGCCTAACATGCTTCACGTAATACAATCAAGGCAATTAAAGCAAATAGGCAATTTAAGTCAACTAAATATGCTTTTCTAACTAACAACATGCTAAATTTGCAAGTATAATAAAGCCGGACAAGAATTTCATTGAAATAACTTAAGAAAAAAATTAGGTTTTCAACAATTAGCTCAAGTACGCACTCGTCACCTCACATACAAGGAATTTTAGATATCAAACATATCATATATTAAGGGGAAAGTTACCCATACAAGGTTAGACAAGCCCCTTACCTCAAACCGGCTCACAATCAGTCGAAAACCACGCTCTTTCCATGAGTACCCGACTCCAATTGGCCTAAATCTTTTCGATTCAATTGCATATTGTACGTAACACCTCAAGTAACTGAATCTAAGATTTAATTCTAAGCAAATACGCAAAATTAATGTTTATCGTGAAAATGATAACATCAATTAGATTTGTAAATGGGATTCTAAAAATACGTGATCTATTACCGAGCTAGTTTGAAAGGGTGGTTAGTGCTAAAATGTGAAGTAAAATAATAAAGATCGGGTTAGACAAAGCAATGATCGAACCAGTAAGGGGACGTTTCCACGGCCCAAAGTTGGCTAGTAGGTACCTCGAAGTCGAGCCTCGAGCTTATCTCGGGCTTGTTGAGGGTCGTCGGGAAAGAGGATAACACACAGAGATATAGATAAATAAAGGTCTATACTACCAATCTTGAGCTAAATGAATGAAGAACAAACGAAGAAAACAATAAAGTGCTAAGGCGACCTCGAGGTCAATGAAGACAAATAGCTTAGAAGAAAGAGAGAGAGAGAGAGAGAGAGAGAGAGAGATTATTGCATAGGGTAGAAGTGGAGCAAAATCAGTCCTTTAAATAGACGAGGGGACTCGATATATTAAATGGTGCATTAAATGCAAAGATACATGGATGGGATGCTTGGATAAGATGCTAGATCCTATTGGCTCGGTCTATCCCCTTGGGAGCTTATCGTTGGCGTGACTTATGCTAGGTTGCGGGAAGGTCCTCTGACCTTCGAGCCACTACAAAGCCATGGGTTATGTTCGAGATAAGGAGCTCAACCACGATCTTATATCCTGGACGTGTCGTTAGGGTACTCCAAATGTACCTCGATGGCGGGAAATAAACTCCTCCGATTTTACTGCACACAGATAGTCACCGTGTTTCCTATATCGAAGTGATAGGAAACGATGCTAAATTGCAGCCTCGAGACCATTATTGCCATGATATTATTCATATAAGAGGATTAACTTCCATAGTCTCGGGAACCGTGCGGGGCCACCACATATGCGACAATCGAGGAGTTCACGAACTGCTGTAGGTTTGTCCCTTATGCTTCCCCAATCGGTTCCTATAAAACACCCCGATCGTTAGATACTCTTTATCTTCTCCCTTCTTCCAAGCTCGAGAATCGGAATCTCAAATTATTCGGCATATTTTCATCTGTCTCTCTTTTTTCGGAAAGGCTTCACCATTATCCATGGCCAGGACATTCAGGATAGTACCCCATCGAAACGATACCGCATCATCGTCCTAGTCGGCTAGGTGGGTAATAGGCCGATCCCTTTTTTAGAGTAGTGGACCCCTTCCGAGTTTGATACGTCGGAAGATTTCGACATCGAGGCTCCTGCATACATGTCGGGTCGATGCGAGCATGTATCTCGATACATTAGTGTTTTGACTAATGTCAAAAATATGAAGAGTGATTGCCGATGGAACAAAGTGGTGACAGTGGAAATTCCTGCCTCCGATAACGATATTACCAGTTTCAAGGAGGGATTTATTTGCATGTATACCTACCCGTTCACCTGGGTCCAAAAGAATCAGTAAAATCTCCTCCCTTGGACATCGATCCGGTGATCCTTGATTTCTGCATCCGGTATCGAGTGACCCTTGGCTAGATCTCAACGTCTTTTTAGAGGATTGTGCTGATGCTCAAGCACTTTACCGAGGAGATCATAGGTGATATTTTCATGAGGAGGTTCCAAACATGGCAAGGTGGATTAAGTGCTTGGACATGAGGTTCCCGTATCATCTCTGATCCTGGGCCATCATGGCCGATAAGCGCTAGGTGGCCAAGAACCATGGTAAGGTTTCTTTTTTGCATGTTTCTCGTATTTTGTATTCCCCTTGGGCTCTAATCATCGCGTTGATACATGCCTTGGAGAAAATATGTTGATGAGGCCACCCCCTGGTGGTGAAAAGGAAGCATTGGGGCTCGGCACGAGCAAGAAAAGGAAAACAAGAGTGACTGTTTCCCATACTGACGAGTGTTGTCCCGAGCTCTAACCTGGATACTGGTGTAGGCGGGGAAGATGATGATGATGGCAGTCTGCTGAGGAGGAGGTCGAGGACCAGTGAGAGGGGTTCGCAGGTGCCCCGGTCGGAGGCTGCTGAGTCTGGGACGACGAGGGCCAATAAGGCTATAGAGCTAGAGGGTGTTAATGAGGATGCCAATATGGTTTTGAATCACTTGGCCAGATTCGATGTAGCTTCTGCCAACAGGGCTACGGGTTCAGATGGGATGGAGTTTGGAGCCTTCCTAGGGCATGGGCTGCTAGTCGACAGAGTTGATGACCTGAACGACTTCATAACTATTCAGTATCGTCGGGAGAGTTGAGAGACGCTCGGAGTATGGTTGGTGCCACGGCCAGCACTTACTTCGGAAGGGAAGGCTATATTTCTAACATCCTCGATGGCGTACCTGACGAAGTTGACCTTGACGTATCTGACGTCGTTGATACAGCAGAGAAATCCCTATGGCAGGTGACAATTTTTCTTTGAGTGTTTCTCTATGCTCTGGGGCATTATTAATTATTTTTCTTAATTTCCTTATTGCGACTTAGTGCAAAGAGATATACGAGAGTGTCATCTCTTGGAACCATGGGGAACTTGCACGCCACGAGAAGGAGCATGATGCCATCACTTCTAAACTGCAAGATACGGAGTCTCGAGGCGTCCGGGGAGATGGGGAGTTGAAGGAGCTTCGAGCCTCATTAGAAGCAACACTTTGGGAGAAGACCGTTCTTACTACACATGTATTCTTCTTTTCTCTTTTATATCTGCTCCTTCGCTTGGTATCTATATGTGTGTTTTTAGTTCACATGTCTGTCATCTTGCTTCGTAATGAAGTTTGACCAGAGAAACTCGAGGATCACCGAGTAGGAAATGGAGGTCTCCGGGCTGAGGGAGCCGAATGAGGATGCAACCGAGGAGTTGACGACATCATGGTGCCTTCTTTCAGACGCTCGCGATGAGATCGTTTCTTTGGACAAGGCTAAGCTCGATGTGGAAGGAGATGCTACAGCTTACAAGGCGGACATGGCCACAACACATGCGATGGCTCGTGACATATCCTTGGCGCCTGAGCAGAAACTAGCACGTACTGTTGATCATACCAAGGTGAAAGGGAGGTGCCCTCCGCGAGCTTCTCCACTTCTCTACTTCAGGTGATTTCTGCCTAGATGCTCCAATTTTTACCATTATTTTATCGTGGCCATGGTCGTCGCTTCAACGTCTGATGCTCGAATGAAGGACTCAGTCCCATTATATTGAGAAAATGTTGATAGGTCTAACTGTTTTGATGTATCACTTGTGAGAACTCCTTAGAGTCCTAGCATACACTTAAAAAGAATAACGAATCTAGTGTTTATCAAACTGAGTATGCTAAGATAATTCGTAGTGTAATGTTTCTCATGAATTATACACGACCTGATATTGCTTATGATGTTAGTAGATTGAGTAGATATACTCACAACCCTAGTAGTGAACACTGGAATGTCGTTCATCGTTTACTAAGATATTTGAGAGGTACTATGGATTGGTGTTTGCATTTTAATAAATTTTCCGCTGTTTTAGAAGGAGTTTTTGATGCAAATTGAGTTACTGACAATGATGAAGTTAGCTCCACTAGTGGCTATATGTGTACTTTGGGTGCAGGTGCTATTTCATGGAAGTCTTCAAAACAGACTTGTATAGCATGATCTACTATGGAGTCTGAATTCATTGCTCTTGAGCTGGCAGGGCAAGAAGCTGAATTGTTGAGAAACTTATTGGCAGACGTGCCTTTGTGGGGAAGACAAGCTACACCAGTTTCTCTATATTGTGACTCACAGGCCGAAATTGGAATTGCCAAAAATAGTGTGTACAATGGAAAAGAAGACATATACATATTAGGCATGGTGCGGTAAAACAAATTTTGAAACAAGGTATTATTTCCTTGGAATACGTAAGATCTGAAAGAAATTTGGCAGATCTTTTAACAAAAGGTTTGGCAAGGAGAGTTATCCTTGAAACATTGAGGGGGATGGGACTAAAGCCCATGGATTGAGGAAGTATGGTGGATACCCATTTGTGGGCAAATGAAGCCATATGAGACCTCAATATGCACTACATTTCTTATCACTATGGCGTGTGGTAGTGCTTTATAAGGTTGAGCTTTTTTTGCTCTTAATGATTCCATAGCCTTAAGGTAGTCTATGTGTGGATAGACTTGAAGGAATTACCTATATGAGTGTAAAGGTGCGGTTGCCTATTATGAAAGACTTGGGATATCTTTCTAGACCACTCATGAGACCCAAGGTATGTGCATGACCATAAAAACACTTCGTAGTATCGCAGAGTTTGCATAAAATTAAGGGTATAGTATGTGTTGTGGGGGTGTCAGCTAATGTCCATTAAGTTCAAGAGTACTTCACTTTGTGGATGTTAGTTGTTTCCTCATTTCACTACGTGTCAATTCAAATCGAAAGATATTGATACTTAAGTACATGTTCCTTCTTTTCCCAGAATTGTTCTATTTTTATCTTTACATTAGTGGGGGATTGTTGGAATTATTCATAATGAAAAGTAAAAAAGTTCTTTTTGAAATTCCATTTACAACCAATAGCAAGGAGTTTTTATTAATTTTGTCCTATCTATTTCCAAATGGCCTCTTGCATGAAGCCTTAAAGACAAGTGTTGAATGACTTTGACAAATGGCTATGCAAATCTACCATATGTCTTCATGCATGGAAGACAAGATACACTTGTCAAATGGACTAATATACTTGAACTAGTGTTAAAAGACTCTCCACACTTGTCATACATGCAACCTTCCTAATTGCATATAAATAAGATGATCATTAGCCATCATATTCACTCAATTCTTAACCAAGAATTCATCTTGCTAATCATTACTTTTCTTCTTATAACATTCTTTAATATTTGTAACAATTACAGAAAATACCTTGTAACGACCCGACCCGTAGTCACAGGTATTTCCGCCCCATTTTCCCCGTCTTATGCTTCTATATGTTTCATTACATGTGTTTTGTGAATTTGAAGTAATTCGGATAGAGTTTGGTTGAAAATGAGATACTTAGTCTCTTTTAAGAAGACTTAAGTTGGAAAAGTCAACCGGATGTTGACTTATGAGTTAGAGTGCTCGGAATTGAATTCCGATGGTTCGGTTAGCTCCGGAAGATGATTTGTGACTTAGGAGTGCGATCGGAATCGAATTTGGAGGTCCGGTGTAGAATTAGGCTTGAATTGGCGAAGTTGGAATTTTGGCAAATTCCGGTTGATAGGTGAGATTTTGATTCGAGGGTTGGAATGGAATTCTGATAGTTGAAGTGGCTTTGTTAGGTGATTTTGGATATGTCTGCAAATTTTCAGGTCATTCGGACGTCGTTTGGTTGGGTTTCTGATCGAATGTGCAATTCGAAAGTTTTAAGAAAATTTAGACTTTGATTTATGATAAATGAGGATTTTGATGTTAACGATAGCATTTTTATGATTCGAGCAAGTTTGAATAATGTATTAGATCATGTATGTGCTTTTGGTTGAGGTCTCGGGGGCCTCGGGATGATTTCGAATGGTTAAACGGGAATTTTTGAAGTTGTAGAAGGTCTGTCATCTGAAGCTTCTGATATTTTCGCATCTGCGGAAAAAGGACCGTAGGAGCGGTTCCGCAGATGCGGCGGATTCATTGCAAAAGCGGTCCGGAGGAAGGGCTGGAATTTCTGCAAAAGCGGAAGAATTCCGCAGGAGCGGACACCGCAGAAGCGGTGTTTGACCGCATAAGCGGTCCTGGGTTTTTATGTTGAGACCGCATAAGCGGTCGAGGTAACCGCAAAAGCGGCTTCCGCAAAAGCGGTTTAAGACCGCAGAAGCGGTCGTGTGGGTTAAGTGAAACCGCAGAAGCGGTCTAAAGGCCGCAGAAGCGGT
>MU730072.1:29494-78625 GCA_026770625.1 Nicotiana glauca
ATTTAGACTTTGATTTGATGATAAATGAGGATTTTGATGTTAACGATAGCGTTTTTATGATTCGAGCAAGTTTGAATAATGTATTAGATCATGTCTGTGCTTTTGGTTGAGGTCCCGGGGGCTTCGGGATGATTTCGGATGGTTAAACGGGAATTTTTGAAGTTGTAGCAGGTCTGTCATCTGAAGCTTCTGATATTTCCGCATCTGCGGAAAAAGGACCGCAGGAGCGGTTCCGCAGATGCGGCGGATTGATCGAAAAAGTGGTCCGGAGGAAGGGCTGGAATTTCCGCGAAAGCGGAAGAATTCCGCAGGAGCGGACACTGTAGAAGGGGTGTTTGACCGCATAACCGGTCCTGGGTTTTTATGTTGAGACCGCATAAGCGGTCAAGGTAACCGCAGAAGCGGCTTCCGAAAAAGCGGTTTAAGACAACAGAAGCGGTCGTGTGTGGGTTAAGTGAAACCGCAGAAGCAGTCTAAAGGCCGCAGAAGCAGTCCCGCAGAAGCGGTAACGGGACTGCAGAAGCGAAAAACACAGAAGGTTTAAGGGAGTCAGTGTTAGCGAATTTATTAAGTTAGAAAATATTTTACAATTCGGGAAAGAGGCGATTTTGGGCGATTTGGAGAGGATTCGAAGGGGGTTCCATCATGTATGAGTTTATAGCCTTGAATAATGTTGTTATGGTGTAAAAACAAGGTTTTAGCGCTGAAAATTCATGAGATTATGGTTAAAAATCAAGAAAATTAGGGCTTGGAGCAAAAATCTTAAATTTAGGATTTGAAGGGCCATTTGAGGTCCGAATTGGGAGTTCTTAGTATGTACGGACTCGTGGCGAGACGACGAGTGCGGGAATGTAAATTTCAGAATTTTTCGAGGCGTGGGCCCCGGGCTCGGGTTTTGCCAATTTCGTGTTTTTGAGTATTTTTTGCGTTCTTTCGATTGGGTTATGTCCCAATAGCATATTGTGATATATTTGCCCTGATTTAGGTTAGATTTGACGCGCGTGGAGGCCGGTTTAAGGGGCAAAGGCGTCGCAGGCTAGAGAATTCACCGGTTCGAGGTAGGTAATACTTGTAAATGATGTCCTGAGGGTTTGAAACCCTGGACTTGCATATCATAGTGCTATATTGTGGTGACTTGCACGCCAGGTATGAGCGTGGGGTAGAGCACCGTTGGGGATTGTGACTTGGTCCGTCCCGGTTGTTGATTTTACCGCGTATTTGTTAAAGAATTATTGATTTTTATCATGACTTGGGCTTATTGCCAAACTTGGGCCTTGTGCCAATTATCTGAAATCTTTTGTGAATTTACATCACTATTTTTCCTCACGAACTGAAATATTATTGAATTCAGTCCAATTGAATTATATTATTTTGTGAACTCAGCTACGTTTATACTCAACTCTAGATTTAAATGATATATAAAATGTCAATGAGCTGAGCATTTGTGTTTTACTGAAGCCCAAGAGGCTTATGACTATTTTCTGGACTGATCGAGGCCGAGGGCCATCTGTGAGGATATGTTGAGTGATGTGAGGAGGCTTTCAGGCCTCGAGTGTTATGTGAGGAGGCTTTCAGGCCTCGTGTGTGATGTGTGAAGGCTTTCAGGCCTATTGATATTGCGCTTGGGCTGTAGGAGCCCCTCCGAAGTCTGTACACACCCCCAGTGAGCGCAGGGTACCCAGGTGAGTTGGGAGTGGGCCCGAGAGGCCGTTGCTTGTGTGTCTGGTGAGTTGGGAGTGAGCCCGAGGGGCTGATGTTGTGTGCTGGTGAGTTGGGAGTGAGCCCGTGTGGCTGATACTATACTAAGAGTTTGATATTGAGCCCGAGGGGAAAACTTTTGATTGTTCCTAAATTGCTGAAATTGTTGTTTCCACTATTTTAAAAAGAGAATGAACTGATACCTTATGGTTTTTATAGTATAATTGATTTTACTGCTTGAGATAACAGTATAATCCAGATATTTTTATAAAGTATTTTCATGGAACTACTGATTCTCGTAAGAGTTGTATTATACTTTATGGCATGATGTAGTGCTTTTACGTGATTTCTTGCCTCTCAGCATTATTTACTCTTATTACCACTGAGTTGGAAGTACTCACTCTACTCCCTACACCTCGCGTGCAGTTGCAGGCATTGATCACCCGGTAGCAGGTTGTTAACAGAATTGAAGGTAATATTATTGTAGCTGAGCAAGGTGACCGCCAGCGTTCGCGGCACCGGATTTCATCTTGAACTNCGAGTGCGGGAATGTAAATTTCAGAATTTTTCGAGGCGTGGGCCCCGGGCTCGGGTTTTGCCAATTTCGTGTTTTTGAGTATTTTTTGCGTTCTTTCGATTGGGTTATGTCCCAATAGCATATTGTGATATATTTGCCCTGATTTAGGTTAGATTTGACGCGCGTGGAGGCCGGTTTAAGGGGCAAAGGCGTCGCAGGCTAGAGAATTCACCGGTTCGAGGTAGGTAATACTTGTAAATGATGTCCTGAGGGTTTGAAACCCTGGACTTGCATATCATAGTGCTATATTGTGGTGACTTGCACGCCAGGTATGAGCGTGGGGTAGAGCACCGTTGGGGATTGTGACTTGGTCCGTCCCGGTTGTTGATTTTACCGCGTATTTGATAAAGAATTATTGATTGTTATCATAAATTGGGCTTATTGCCATACTTGGGCTTCGTGCCAAATTATTTGAAACCTTTTGTGAAATTCCATCACTGTTATCCTCAGTAATCGAAATATCATCTGAATTCAGTCCAATTGAATTATATTATTTTGTGAACTCAGCTATGTTTATACTCAACTCGAGATTTAAATGATATTTAAAATGTCAATGAGCTGAGCATTATTGTTTTACTGAAGCCCAAGAGGCTTATGACTATTTTCTGGACTGATTGAGGCCGAGGGCCATCTATGAGGATATGTTGAGTGATGTGAGGAGGCTTTCAGGCCTCGAGTGTTATGTGAGGAGGCTTTCAGGCCTCGTGTGTGATGTGTGAAGGCTTTCAGGCCTATTGATATTGCGCTTGGGCTGTAGGAGCCCCTCCGAAGTCTGTACACACCCCCAGTGAGCGCAGGGTACCCAGGTGAGTTGGGAGTGGGCCCGAGAGGCCGTTGCTTGTGTGTCTGGTGAGTTGGGAGTGAGCCCGAGGGGCTGATGTTGTGTGCTGGTGAGTTGGGAGTGAGCCCGTGTGGCTGATACTATACTAAGAGTTTGATATTGAGCCCGAGGGGAAAACTTTTGATTGTTCCTAAATTGCTGAAATTGTTGTTTCCACTATTTTAAAAAGAGAATGAACTGATACCTTATGGTTTTTATAGTATAATTGATTTTACTGCTTGAGATAACAGTATAATCCAGATATTTTTATAAAGTATTTTCATGGAACTACTGATTCTCGTAAGAGTTGTATTATACTTTATGGCATGATGTAGTGCTTTTACGTGATTTCTTGCCTCTCAGCATTATTTACTCTTATTACCACTGAGTTGGAAGTACTCACTCTACTCCCTACACCTCGCGTGCAGTTGCAGGCATTGATCACCCGGTAGCAGGTTGTTAACAGAATTGAAGGTAATATTATTGTAGCTGAGCAAGGTGACCGCCAGCGTTCGCGGCACCGGATTTCATCTTGAACTTCAAATTTCGTTTCATATATATATAGTTGACTCTGTAGTTGTGTTCCTACATCCTAGATGCTCGTGACTTGTGACACTCCGGTCGGGTTGTATTGGGCTGTAATCATTTTGATTAGTATCATAAATTCATATTCGAATTGCTATATAGCAGATTAACTGCTTTAAGTGGTGTTCTGAGATGGTCTGGCTGGCCTTGTCTTCACAAGAGGCGCCATCACGACCGGGTTCGGGAATTGGGTCGTGACATACCTTCATCTTCTCTTCTTTCTGGGCAACTGTTTTGTGCATATTCTAAACTTCCGGCCATGAGTGCACGTGTTTGGAGGTGCTGTAGAACCTTGGGGAGTGACCAGCCTTAACGATTTGCACTTAGTCGGGCCGATATCGCTTTCAAGGTAGTGACTTGCCACGACACAATATTTTTGATAAGTTGTTCTTCTTTCCTTCTTGTTCTTAGTCAATATTATCTACTCATTTTTCTTACAAACATTACCCTAATATTCCTCAGTTTGAGGATGAACAAGAGGGTTACCATAAACCTCTAAGGTTGACATCTGCAGAATCCTACATAAAATTACAAAAAATGAGTTGAAGTGAATGCCAAAAAAATGAGGTCAAGAAGCATTTTCAATCTTCAAACCTTTCTCTGACATGCTTTACTAAGCCCAACATATTTAGCATGCCAATGACATTAGTCTTTATTATCTTTAAGCAAATGAAAATAAGAAAAATGCATCACAAACAAAGTTTTGTACATCGCTAAATCCATATTCTTTCCTATGAAATTAAAGATTATCGCTAAGGATAAAATATGAAAAGCCATTAAGCTGTTGAGGCAATGCATGAGCAGTAAAAGAGGGTTAAGAATTTTTGCAAGATTGGTCCAAGTACTTGGTTCATATGACACAGGTTTTGTGTTTCTCATACACATCTTAAGAGGAACGAAAATAATGTCATATCATCAACCTTTTCAGACTTTGTGTGTCACATTTTTCTTTCAAAATTGCCGTCAACTTTATTATAACCCTCTCACTTCCAAAACTTGAACCAACTCCTCTGTCTTCTTTCTTCTCTCAAATACCTTTAAGCGCAAAATCCATGGTTGAGAATAAGACAACCTTTCCTACAACTGGTGAGAAAACCACTGATTCCTCTCCTCTAGAAACTCCACCAGTTATTCCTTCTTCCATCATTGTTCCAAGAAAAAACCCTAAACCATTTTCTCATTCTCTCTTCGTCCCTCTCTTTACCCACTTTGACTCTGATCCTCTCCCAAGTGTTGAGAAATCAGACAACCTTAAGAATGATAGCATCTATTTATTGTTGCCTAAGACAATCAACGAGTAGAGTAAAGAGAAAATTCTCGTTCCAGAAAAAAACAGAGTGAGTCTCCATCTACAGTAAAAGCATCATCGATCAGTCCAGAAAGTGCTAAGGATACTATGGAAAGTTGTGAGTCTACGTGTATTCTTTCTTCTTCTATTGCTTCTATGGAACCTCAAGAGAGGGATGTCATAGAAAATATGATATCTATTGATGTTGGGGGGATAATGGGTGAAGAAAATTCTGATGCGCCTGAGTCTCAGACTCAGGGGGAAGAGACGCAGCCATCAGTAGGGAAATGAACTCTACCCTTTGAATAGCCGACCCTATTCCCTCTCTTCACTTTGATGCTGAGATCCTTTGAGTGTGGTGACACTTGAAATAAGGTCTAGAGATAAAGAAGATCTGGATGATATTGCGCTGAGTGAGTTTGTCAGGGTAAGGAGGACAGTGACAACTCCTGAGCCCCCTCCCAAGCGACCTACCATCGGGTTGCAGAAAAAGAAGGCTCTTGAGCCTAGTCTCAAGAAGAGTAGTCAAGGATGGTCAAGTTGTAGTTGATAAGGATATACCAGTTGTGGAAGTTGACGATGAAGCTCTAGAGGAACCAAGTTCCTTAACCAAGAGGTTGATGAGAAAGAAGCACTCCCTTTCTTACTCAAATACGGAGAGCCCTTCGAAAAGTGTTGATGGTACGCCAAGTGAAAAGTCAGTAAAGTGAATGATAGTGGCAAGTTGAAAGAAGTGGAAGCAGAAGAGTCCTTGTCTGATGAGGACATGCAGGTTAAGTCTAGTAGCAAAAATCAGTCTCGTAGAATGTTTGTAAAAAGGAAATTGGAGGATATTGAAGAACCCGGTTCTTTGGAGAAGGCAAAGAGTGGTAGCATCTCTGGAAATGAAAGATTGAGGTATTAGAAGGTGTTGTGGGGTCGTACTTTTGACCCTGAAATCTCTGAAATGTCTAGAATGCGTCAAGTGCTTAAGATGTGTGAGTTTCAGTAGTGGGCATACCTATTCAAGGTGGATGTGCCCAAAGTATATGACAAAAAGGTACAAATTTTCTATGCAGACCTTTTAACTATTTAATTTGATCATATCTGCGCACTGGTGAATGGTGTAGACATTTCTATGGTATGCTAGGGGAGATACTCAAAGTTCATGCTTAAGGTTTGTCTTCTATTCGAGGTGCCTATAGCTCTAAATCTAGACATGTTATTGTCAAGGAGAGAGCAGTCCAGCAAGGGGAACGAGTACATAAGAAGGCATTGCTTCATGTTTACCAGTTTCTCTTTGAGCTAGTCAACAAGGTCCTACTTCCTCATGTTAAGAGGAGATCCATCACCTCCAAGGATGATCTGTTTCTGATGGAAGCATTGGATGGGTTCAAAACTGTTAATCTGCCAGCTATAATGATTGAGCATATACAGAAGGTGGCAGGATTTAAAGATGGAAATCATGGTCTCCTCTTGGATTTCTTCTTACCCAAGTTCAAATATTTTAAAGTGCCGGTAGGACAGCCAAATGTTTGGACCAAGAAGCAGATCCCTTCTCCAAGACTACACTAGAGGAATGTGAGTTCATTGACAAAAGTGGAGGAGTAGGCAGGACTTCAACGGTTTCCCAGCTCATTAACGCTCAGAATCGTGTTACTGATGAAATCAGGAAGTTAAAGGCTCGAAATACTATATTGGAGACTCAACTCAATCAGGCCCAGGAGGCACAAGAATCTTCTAGTTCTTCAATCTTAGAGGTTGCCCGTCTAACTAAGGATAATGTTGACCTCAAGCAACAGGTTGAGAACCTAAAAGAGAAACTGTTGGCCGAGCAAATGTCAGCCAATGCCCGGATAGATCTTGTTCTCAAAACTCTTGCCACCTCTTCCAATCCCTCTTCTTCTAATGTCCCGTAAGCATGATACCCCAGTGACCAGTTCTTAGTCTCTCTCATTTTTAAGTGTTTTGATGATGTATGTGGTAGTTGTTTTGTCTTTATTTTTTGGTTTGTGGATGGAAATCACTAGTACTGCTCTAGTTGTAAACGGTCCAACTATGTTTTTGTTGCTTAATGCAAGATTTCTTATTTTTTTGCAAATGATTCTGTCTCTCTGCTTTTGTTTTCTATCATGTTTGTGTGCACACACGTGGCATGAGTTAAATAGTTTAGACTTCTTTGTGCTAGTTGCTTGTTTGTGTGTTTTTAATAATGCCAAAAGGGGGAAGATAAATTAAAAATTAAGAAGAAGCATTGCACTGATTAAGGGGGAAGCAAAGTCAGGGGGAACTTGTGAGGTTCCTGTTGCAATATTTGATTTTTGTTGCTCTGTGTTGGGTTACACATAATTGCAATATTAGCCATTTTAAAGTTTAGTTATGTTGTAGACGCAAAAAATTAGATCCTGTATTTTTAAATTGTTAATTTTATGTTATAAATCCCTTTAGTACTTTCAATTTATTTTTCAGTATCCATTTACTATTTCTTATAAATTAAAAAGGGAAAACTTGCTATTTAAATAACAACCCCTTTTGTATTTCAAATCTAGCCCAAATAAAACCCCCGATTCCCCAGCCCAATTTCTAATTAAACCCGACCCTAACCCTTTTAAACCCTACCCAAACTCGGATCCTCATCTACCCTATTTAATCTAGGTTGTTGATCATTCAGATCACGGCCACCATTCCACCTACCTAAAATAAACCCAAACGACCCCCTTAACCTAATTCATTTCCACCAACCCACCGCCCTTGAATCCCCTTCCTCTCCAATTCTCACTGCAACCTCACCCAAACCCTAACCGCCGGAACCTAAACCAACCATAATCCCCTTTGATTCTCACTCAATCCATGGACTCCCATGGCTGTTTGTACCGGACTCCTATGTCTCCTAGTTGCATGTTTTTTTGATTTCATGGAAAGATCTCAAAGATATCTAATCCAGTTATTGCTCAACTTCTATCTATGGTCTTTTTCCGGCCATCCGTGGATTTTTCCAGCTAGAACGATAACTTTGCGAAGTCTTTCTCATTTTTTCTGGGTTCTCCGAAACCCTAACTTTAAAGGCGTTCCGATTTTCTTTCAGATCTGTCTTAGATCTGTGTATGTTATGAACCTCTTAAGTGTTTTCCTTAAAGGTTTTTCGATTTTTCAAAGTGACTCTTCGTCTT
Organism: Nicotiana glauca; assembly: GCA_026770625.1. Lineage (NCBI taxonomy): Eukaryota > Viridiplantae > Streptophyta > Magnoliopsida > Solanales > Solanaceae > Nicotiana > Nicotiana glauca. The sequence goes on from MU730072.1 coordinate 37,612, forward strand.
CAACAATTAGGGTTTTCTTAACCTCGTTTAAAAGATCTCTTCTCTGATTTTTAGTGTTGTTTTATGAATTTACTATGTTTAAACGATTTGTTTATGTTTTTCTTCTACTTGGTTCATCGTGTTAAAAAACTAAGTATCTTTGGTTTTATCCGGGGTTGTGAAACTATCTTTTTGTATGTATGCTGGTTTCTGTTGAGTTCTTCATGGTCATATCCTTTCCTTTGTTTGTCTTGACTAAGTCTGAGTTCTTACTGTTTTTGCTAAACCCGAATTTCCTAAAACTTTTCTCACTTGTTAGTGTGAGTTTTTAAAGTCTTCCTTTACTTATTTCCGTGTGTTGGTCTGCTCTCATTTACCTGTTGGTATATCTTAGGCTGGTTTCTTCATTATAGTTCTACGTGTGAGCCATGACTGCTTGCCCTTGTTAATTACCATGCTTTGAGTAGTACTTAGCCTATTCATGTCACTTTTGTACGTTTATGTTCATCTAGTTTTCTCCTTTTTGTCAATATATTTGACCCTGCATGTCTGATACGCCTGTTCATTCTTTTCTATTTATATGTTGAATTGCCGAATCACTATTCCTTCTTGATTGATCTTGATTTCCTCAAGCTACGATTGATTACAAAGGTTTTCTTATAGACCCCTAATTTTACTCATTTGATTAAGTTGATTGATTCTCATTCCTTTATTTGCTGTGATATTTTACCGCTGCTGAATCCTTTCCCCAAATTAAGTATATTATGTACTTAAACTCAATCGTATACTCTATATTCTTACTATCCCTTATATGGCCAAAAATCAATATTCCTCAAATTGATTTTCGTTCCTTAATTAATCCTGTAAGTATCCGTTAAGCAGTAATTCCTTGATTAAAGGGAAGTACTTGTATTAATAGGATTCTGATTGTGATTATTTCCATATTTGTGTTAAAACTTTATTTGTTACCTTATTTTGTACTCATTTTCAAAGCTATAAATACCCTACCATCTCTTCCTTAAACACACGAACAATTATTGCAGAACACACACATATACACTCAAACTCTCTCTTCATTCTCTACTATTTGTGCTACTGCTTTGTTTTGCTGGCTAAAAGCCAGGGCTAGACTGTGGAACAATGATTGCTTTACTTTTCTGCACTTTGCTTCTTCAATTGGTATGTTCTCAATTTAAATTCTGAAAACTCAACTCTATGTGTTCCCTTGTTTATCAATCCTTGCCTCTTTCTACACTAACTTAATGGATCATGCTGTTAAATTGCACTTCTTGTTTACTGCTTCACTCACCATGCTTAAAATTATGCCCTCCTTGTTCAAAATGCAATCAACATGTTTACTTATTCCTGTTTATGTCCTTTAACTAGCATGTCTTCTAATGTACTTGATTCACGGCCAATTATGTGTTTTAATTTAGACCCTCTGTGTCCCCAACCCTTACTTCCCTATTTGTAACTGCTGAAGCTGTACTACTCTCTGAACTTGTTCTATGTGTGTTGTTGTTGCTCCTACCCCCTTTCCCTTTCAAAAACTATTTTCACTAATGTAGCGACCCGACCAGTCATTTTTGGAATTTACACCCCGATTCCCCATTAACTGCTTCCCCTAAGTTCATTTATGTTATTTTGGGTTGTCGGGACGTTCGGTGTTAGGAGTCGGAGTGTTTTGGGATACTTAGTCCCTAAATGAGAGCTTAAGAGCTGAAAAATGGTCTGTATTCATAACAATGTAAAGACGACCTCGGAATAGAAATCTGATGGTTCTGTTAGATCCGTTAGGTGATTTCGGGGTTTGGAGCATGTTCGGAATGTATTTTGGAAGGTCCGTAGCTCATTTAGGCCTGAAATGCCAAAGTTTGAATTTTTGAAGTTTTCGGTCCGATAGTGAGTTTTTGATCAGAGGGTCGGATTGGAATTCTGGAAGTAGCTATAGCTCCGTAATGTCATTTGGGATGTGTGTGTAAAATTTCAGGTCGTTCGGGCGAGGTTTGGTTAGGTTTTTGATCGAAAGTGTGTTTGGTTGGAATTTGAAGTTCTTCGGCTTGAATCTTAGCTTAATTTGTATTTCTGGCATTGTTTGGAGTGATTTAAGGATTGGTACAAGTTTGAATGATGTTACGGGATATGTCTGTAGGTTTGGTTGAGGTCCTTGGGGCCTCGGGTGTGTTTCGGATGCTTAACGGAGCATTTTGTAGTTTCAAAGTGTTGCAGAAAATCCTTTAGCTGTGCAGGTCCCAATTCCTTCTTCGCGTTCGCGGTAACGTCCACGCATTCGCGTAGCTTCGGCCTTCTTCCTCTTCGCGTTCGCATCCTCCTCTACGCGTTCACGTAGAGTAATTTTGGAGGATGACAAGTTTCTTCATTGCGTTCGCGATTAGTGCTCCGCGATCGCGTAGCTTCACACATTTCTTAATCATGTTCGCTTCAGGGCTGTCACATTCGCATAGACTTATTGGACTCCAAGGGCTGGGATTAATTTTCATTCAATGAGTTCGCATAACCTATGTCGCGTTCGCAAAATTCACTGAACCCAGGCCTTCGCGTTCACATCCATTTCTTCGCGATCGCGAAGGGCATTTTTGGTCCCTTTATATTTTCCTTCTTCGCGAACGCGTGCTGCCTTTCGCGTTCGCGATGCTTTAGACCCCTGAACAGTACTTGACATTTCAAAAATGAGGTTTTGCCATTTTTATCAAAACTCAAGGTTTGGAGCTCGGATTTGGGAGCAATTTCAAGGGTTTTTCAAGGGAAATACTGGGTAACGATTCTCTACACTCCTATGACGAAAACCCATTAATCTAATTGCAAATTCACCCTTTAATTTCGTGTTTTTGAATGGGAAGTGGGTAAACTTCTTGGACCTAACTATGGGGTTTTGAGGGGGCATTTGACCTTCGATTTGGGAAATTTTTATATGGTTAGACTCGTGAGAGTATGGGGGTTCTGAAAAGTAAAAATTATCCGATTCCGAGATGCTGGCTGGTGGGGCATTTTGGTCATTTTACCTATTTTCGTGCCCTAGCTTTAAATTTAATAGTGGAATCAGTTTTCAGCAATATTATTTATGATGTGTAATTGAATTGAATAGATTTGGACCATTTGGAGTCGGATACTCGTGGCAAAGGCGCGGTTTCTAGTGATATTGAGCTAGTTCGAGGTAAGTGGCTTGTCTAACCTTGTGTGGCGGACCTTTTCCCTTAGGACATGATCCTTGATTGTTTGAATGCCTCGCACGTGAGGTGACGAGCACGTACTTGAGCTAAATGCTAAAAATCCGTTTCTACTTGGAGTATTTATAGTGAGATTTTCGGTTTACTTGTTCATTCAAACTGTAGTTTTAACCTGTGCTAGATTAGAGAAACATGCTTAGCTGACTTACTTGCTTAATTATTTAATTGTACTATTTGCACTCTGTGAAGCATGTTAGATTAGAAATCAGTATTACTTGTAATGGTTTAGCATTTATTCTGAGATTATGAGCTGTTGTTGTGGTGTGTTTTAAATTGGGACTACAGGACGGCTTTCCGGAAGATCCCCCTATACTTGACTTATTCTGAATTGAAGGTGCGGGATACCAAGAGTTCCCTAGCACGTGTTTCTATATATATATTGGGATACCAAGAGATCCTCGGCTCACTTATTGAGGATACCAAGAGATCCTCGGGATACCAAGAGATCCCTGGCGCATATGATGAGGATACCGAGAGATCCTCGGGATACCAAGAGATCCCCGGCTGTTATTCCTGGTTGAGAGTAGTACTTTCCTTGTATTGTTACCGTTACTATCTGTTGCTATTTTTCTGTATTTATCCGGTTTAAATTTTTGCTGTAGACTTTATTCAGACTGTTTTTCCGTTATCTTATTATTTATTATGTTTACCTCAGTAAGGCCCTGACCTTTCCTCGTCACTACCCAACCGAGGTTAGGCTTGGAACTTACTGAGTACGGTTGTGTTGTACTCATGCCCTTCCTACGCATGTTCTTCATGTGTAGATCATCCAGGTACCTTTACTCAGGCGCACTATCCTTGAGGCGAGGAGACATATGGAGACTTCGAGGTATATCTGCAGCGTCCACAGACCGAAGAGTCTTCTTCCTTATCCTAGTTGTAGAGTTGTATTCCTATCATACTTTTGATGTAGTTGTTCTGGAGATTAGAGTACTTATTGGAATTCTATTAGCCTGTGTTTCCCATGAGTTTTCGGGTTTTGGGATTTAGTTGTAGACTTCCGCTTATTCCTTAGAGTTGTACAAGCCGGGTGGCCTTATATTCAGTTTTTATTTTTCACATGTTCAGTTTTAATTAATTTTTCCGCAAATATTATATTTTTCTGTAATACTTGGCTTACCTGGTCGTGGGTACTAGGTGCCATCACCACATGTTCACGATCGGTGAACAAGGGTCATGACAAGTTGGTATCAAAGCTCTAGGTTCATAGGAGTCACGGAACACAGGCCGGTTTATTAGAGTCTCATTGATCGGTATGGAGACGTCTGTACTGATCTACGAGAGGCTATGTAACTGTTTAGGAAAAATCTTCATTTCTTATGAATTCCTTGTCGTGCAATATTTTGACATCAATTCTAAACTTTTGTCTTCTATTCTCTCACAGATGGTGAGGACACGTGCTACACGAGAGGACCAGGCACCCGCGCCCCCTGCTTCCGCCGTTAGAGGCCGGGGCCGGGGCTGGGGCCAGGGCCAGGGCCAGGGTAGAGGTCAAGGACGCGCACGTGGTGCAGACACAGCACCTGCGCGAGCCGCCGCTGAGGTACCACCACCAGATCCTGTTGGAGCCCAGGCACCCGGTACACCTACTACAGCTACTACTACTCTAGCGCTCCAGGAGACTCTGGCTCAGTTCATGAGCATGTACACTAGCTTGGCTCAGGCGCGGTTGCTTCCCCTTGCTGCAGCCACATCTCAGGTCGGGGGAGGGGCCCAAACTCCCGCAGCTCGCACTCCTGAGCAGAGAGTGCCCATGGAGTAGGTCCCCGAGGTTATTCCTGTATCGCCTGCAGCACTAGCACAGCCCGGGGATGGGTCAGCTGTCTCCGAGGATGAGCAGCGTATGCTAGAGAGGTTCAAGAAATATGAGCCCCCAGTGTTCAGTGGCCTAGCATCAGATAATGCCTTGGGATTCTTGGAGGAGTGTCATCACATTCTTCGCACTATGTGCATAGTGGAGTCTAGTGGGGTTTCTTTCACCGCCTTTCAGCTTCGGGGAGCCGCCTATGATTGGTGGTGTACTTATGGGTTGGACAGTCTAGTCGAGTCTGCATTACTGACTTGGACCCAGTTCTCAAACATGTTTATGAGGGAGTTTGTTCCCCAGTGCCTCAGGTATTCATGGCGCACGGAGTTTGAGCATTTGCAGTAGAGTGCTATGACAGTGTCAGAGTATGCCATCCGTTATACCAGGTTGGCTAGGCATGCACCGGCTTTGGTTGCCACAGTTCGGGAGAGAGTTCGGAAGTTTATCGAGGGTCTTATTCCGCCCATCCGGTCCAGCATGGCTCGAGAGTTAGAGATGGATATTCCTTACCAGCAGGTAGTGAGCATTGCTAGGAGGATTGAGGGTATGCTTACCGGGGAGCGCGGGGAGAGGGAGGCAAAGAGGTCTCGAGAGTCGGGTCACTACTCTGGTGCCCGTACCCCATCAGCTGGTCGTTATGGTAGGGGTTATTCTGTTCTCCCTATTCATTCAGCCTTGATAGTAGCCGGTAGTACTCCAGCTCCGCCAATACCTTATGAGCCTTATTATGCGCCTCTAGTTTCTAGCACGCCTACTGCGCGGGGTACTTCTATAGGTCAGTCCAGCAGACCTAGCTCCAGTCAGTCACAGCAACCACGTCCTCCCAGAGCTTGCTATGAGTGTGGTGATACTCGTCATGTGGTGAGGGATTGCCCTAGACTTGGGAGGAGTGCACCTCCACAGACTGCTCAGCTACAGCGTTCTACTCAGAGTTCCCAGGCTATGGTTCCAGCTCCCACTGCTACCCCACCTACCCAGCCAGCCAGGGGCGGAGGCCGAGGATATAGTGGTCGCCCTCATGAGAGGGGTCGGGCCAAATATTATTACATTCCTACTCGCACTGAGGCGGTTGCCTCCGATTCTGTCATCACAGGTATTATTCTGGTTTGTCACAGAGAGGCATCGGTTCTATTCGATCCAGGCTCTACTTATTCATATGTGTCCTCTTCTTTTGCTTCGCATTTGGGTATGCCTCGGGATTCTTTGAGTGCCCCCGTTTATGTTTCTACTCTTGTGGGAGATTCTCTTGTTTTGAATCGCGTGTACCGGTCGTGTTTGGTTACTATTCATGGTTTTGAGACCAGGGCAGATCTATTATTACTCGGCATGGTCGATTTTGACATTATTCTGGGCATGGACTGGTTGTCACCCCATCATGTTATTCTTGATTGTCATGCCAAGACCGTGATATTGCCTATGCCATGTGTTCCACGTATTGAGTGGAGTGGTACTTTAGATCATACTCCCAGTAGGGTTATTTCTTTCCTTAAAGCTCAACGTATGGTTGAGAAGGGGTGTGCCGCGTATTTAGCTTATGTGAGAGATGTCAGTGTTGACACCCCTTCTGTTGATTTAGTCCCAGTGGTGCGGGATTTCCTCGATGTCTTTCCAGCCGATCTTCCGAGCATGCCGCCCAATAGAGATATCGATTTTGGCATTGATCTGTTGCCGGGCACTCATCCTATTACTATTCCTCCGTATCGCATGGCGCATCCTTAGTTGAAGGAGTTGAAGGATCAATTGCAGGAATTCTTGGGTAAGGGTTTTATTCAACCCAGTGTTTCTCCATGAGGTGCTCGTGTCTTGTTTGTGAAGAAGAAGGATGGTTCTATGCGTATATGCATTGATTATCGCCAGTTGAACAATGTTACAGTGAAGAACCGTTATCCTTTGCCGCGTATTGATGATCTGTTTGACCAGCTTCAGGGCGCACAGGTGTTTTCCAAGATTGATTTGTGCTCAGGTTACCATCAATTGAATATTCGGGAGCCAGATATCCCGAAGACTGCCTTCAGGACTCGGTATGGCCATTACGAGTTCCTTGTTAGGTCTTTTGGGCTGACTAATGCCCCGACAACTTTTATGCATTTGATGCACAGTGTATTCAGGCTATATCTTGACTCATTCGTGATTGTTTTTATTGATGATATTTTGGTATATTCCCGTAGTCGGGAAGATCATGAGCAACACCTGAGGATAGTGCTTCAGACTCTGAGAGAGAAGAGATTATATGCAAAGTTCTCAAAGTGTGAGTTCTGGCTAAGTTTTGTGGCATTCCTAGGCCACGTGGTATCGAGTGAGGGCATTCGAGTGGATCCGAGGAAGGTGGAGGCCGTGCAGAGTTGGCCCAGGCCCTCCTCAGCCACAGAGATTCACAGTTTCCTCGGCTTGGCGGGTTATTACCATCGCTTTGTGGAGGGGTTTTCATCGATTGCGGCCCCTATGACTAGATTGACTCATAAGGGTGCCCCATTTCAGTGGACAGAGGAGTGTGAGGCGAGCTTCCAAAAGCTCACGACAACTTTGACTTCTGCCCCAATCTTGATGCTGCCTACCAGTTCGGGGTCCTATACAGTTTATTGTGATGGCTCACGGGTTGGACTTGGAGCGGTGTTGATACAGGATGGTAGAGTGATTGCCTACGCGTTCAGACAGTTGAAGGTGCATGAGAAGAACTACCCTGTCCATGATCTTGAGTTAGCTGCTATTGTTCACGCCTTGAAGATCTGGCATCATTATTTGTACGGGGTGCCTTGTGAGATCTATACTGACCATCAGAGTTTGCAGCACTTGCTTAAGCAGAAGGACCTGAATATGCATCAGAGGAGGTGGTTAGAGTTGTTAAAGGATTATTATATTACTATTCTCTATCACCCGGGCAAGGCCAATGTGGTAGTCGATGCCTTGAGTCGCCGGGCGGAGAGTTTGGGGAGTTTAGCATATCTACCAGCCTCAGAGAGACCTATGGCGATGGATGTTCAGGCTTTAGCCAAACAGTTCGTGAGATTGGACCTTTCAGAGCCTAGTCGGGTTCTAGCCTGTGTGGTTTCTCGGTCTTCCATATTTGATCGTATCAGAGAGCGACAGTATTATGACCCTCATTTGCTTGTCCTTCAGGATAGAGTTCGGTGTGGTGATGCCAGAGATGTTACCATCGGGGATGATGGGGTATTGAGGATGCAGGGCTGGATTTGTGTGCCCAATGTCGATGATCTTCGAGAGTTGATTCTAGCAGAGGCCCATAGCTCGCAGTAGTCCATCCATCCAGGTGCCGCGAAGATGAATCAGGACTCGAGGCAGCACTACTGGTGGAGGCGGGTGAAGAAGGATATAGTTGACTACGTGTCTAGATGCCTCAACTTCCAGCAGGTGAAGTATGAGCACCAGCGCTCGGGTGGGTTGCTACAGCAGATTGAGATCCCAGAGTGGAAGTGGGAGCGTATCACCATGGACTTCGTATCTGGACTCCCACGGACCGTAAAGAAGTTTGATTCTATTTGGGTCATTGTGGATCGGCTGACCAAGTCTGCTCATTTCATACCTGTGTGTACCACTTATTCATCAGAGCGTTGGCGGTGATTTATATCAGGGAGATCGTCCGATTGCATGGTATTCTAGTTTCTATCATCTCAGATAGAGGTACTCAGTTTACCTCGCAGTTCTGGAGAGCCGTGCAGTAGGAGTTTGCCAGTCAGGTGGAGTTGAGCACGGCATTTCACCCCCAGACGGACGGATAGTGTGAGCGCACTATTCATATTCTGAAGGATATGCTCCGCGCGTGCGTGATTGAGTTTGGAGGGTCATGGGATCATTTCTTGCCACTGGCAGAGTTTGCTTATAACAACAGTTATCAGTCCAACATTCAGATGGCGCCGTATGAGGCCTTATATGGTAGGAGGTATAGATCTCCGGTGGGTTGGTTTGAGCCCGGTGAGGCCAGTCTATTAGGCACAAAGATGGTTCAGGATGTAATGGAGAAGGTTAAAGTGATTCAGGATAGACGCCGTGCAGCCCAGTCCAGACATAAGAGGTACACGGACAAGAAAGTTTGTGATGTTGCATATATGGTTGGCGAGCGGGTTCTGCTTCGACTCTCGCCTATGAAGGGCGTCATGAGGTTTGGAAAGAAAGGGAAGCTAAGTCCGAGATTTATTGGGCCTTTTGAGATCTTGAGGCGAGTTGGGGAGGTTGCTTATGAGCTTGCCTTACCTCCCAGCCTAGTGGGAGTTCATCCGATATTTCATGTTTCGATGCTCCGAAGATATCACGGTGATCTGTCGCACGTGTTGGATTTCAGTTCAGTCCAGTTGGACAAGGATCTATCCAATGTTGAGGAGCCAATGGCCATTTTGGACATGCAGATCAGAAAGTTGAGGTCAAAGAACATTGCTTCTGTGAAGGTCCAGTGGTGGGTCAGCCGGCCGAGGAGGCGACTTGGGAGACCGAGCACGATATGCGCAGCCAGTACCCTCATCTTTTTGCTACTTCAGTTATGTTCTATATGCTCGTTCGAGGACGTACAAATGTTTAAGTGTAGGAGCATGTAACGAACCTGGCCGGTTGTTTTTGGAATTTACGCCCCGATTCCCCATTAACTACTTCCCCTAAGTTCATTTCTGCTATTTTGGGTTGCCGGGACGTTCGGTGTTAGGAGTCGGAGTGTTTTGGGACACTTAGTCCCTAAATGAGAGCTTAAGAGTTGAAAAATGGTCCATATTTGGAACAGTGTGAAGACGACCTCAGAATGGAAATCTGAATGTTCCTTTAGATCCGTTAGGGTATTTCGGGGTTGGGAGCGTGTTTGGAATGTATTTTGGAGGTCCGTAACTCATTTAGGCTTGAAATGCCGAAGTTTGAATTTTTGAAGTTTCCAGTCCAATAGTGAGTTTTTGATCTGAGGGTCGGATTGGAATTCCGGAAGTTGCCGTAGCTCCGTCATGTCATTTGGGATGTGTGTGCAAAACTTCAGGTCGTTCGGGCAAGGTTTGGTTAGGTTTTTCATCGAAAGTGTCTTAATTTGGAATTTGAAGTTCTTAGGCTTGAATCTTTGCTTAATTCGTGTTTCCGGCATTGTTTGGAGTGATTTAAGGGTTTTTACAAGTTTGAATGATATTACGGGATATGTCTGTAGGTTTGGTTGAGGTCCCAGGGGCCTCGGGTGTGTTTCGGATGCTTAACAGAGCATTTTGTAGTTTCAAAGTGTTGCAAAAACTCCTTTAGCTGTGCAGGTCCCAATTCCTTCTTCGCGTTCGCGGTAACGTCCACGCATTTGCGTAGCTTTGGCCTTCTTCCTCTTCGCATTCGCGTCCTCCTCTACGCGTTCACGTAGAGTAATTCTGGAGGATGACAAGTTTCTTCATTGCGTTCGCGAGTAGTGCTCCGCTATCGCGTAGCTTCACACGTTTCTTAACCGCGTTCGCATCAGGGTTGTCGTGTTCGCATAGACTTATTGGACTCCAAAGGCTGGGCTTGATTTTCATTCAATGTGCTCGCATAACTTATGTCGCGTTCGCATAGTTCACTGAACCCAGTCCTTCGCGTTTGCATCCATTCCTTCACGATCGCGAAAGGCATTTTTGGTCCCTTTATATTTTCCTTCTTCGCGAACGCGTGCTGCCTTTCGCGTTCGCGATGCTTTAGACCCCTGAACAGTACTTAACATTTCAAAAATGAGGTTTTGCCATTTTTATCAAAACTCAGGGTTTGGAGCTCGGATTTGGGAGCAATTTCAAGGGTTTTTCAAGGGCAATCACTGGGTAACGATTCTCTACACTTCTATGACCAAAACCCATTAATCTAATCGCAAATTCACCCTTTAATTTCGTGTTTTTAAATGGGAAGTGGGTAAACTTCTTAGACCTAACTATGGGGTTTTGAGGGGGCATTTGACCTCCGATTTGGGAGATTTTTATATGGTTAGATTCGTGAGAGTATGAGGGTTCTGTAAACGCAAAAATTCTTTGATTCCGAGATGATGGCTGGTGGGGCATTTTGGTCATTTTACCTATTTTCGTGCCCTAGCATTAAATTTAATAGTGGAATCAATTGTTTGCAATATTATTAACGATGTGTAATCGAATTGAATAGATTTTGGCCATTTGGAGTCGGATACTCGTGGCAAAGGCACGGTTCTAGTGATATTGAGCCGGTTCGAGGTAAGTGGCTTGTCTAACCTTGTGTGAGGGACCTTTCCCCTTAGGACATGATCCTTGATTGTTTGAATGCCTCGTACGTGAGGTGACGAGCACGGTTCTAGTGATATTGTAAACCCGTTTCTACTTAGAGTATTTATATTGAGATTTTCGGTTTACTTGTTCATTCAAACTGTAGTTTTAACCTGTGCTTGATTAGAGAAGCATGCTTAGCTGACTTACTTGCTTAATTGTTTAACTGTACTATTTGCACTCTTTAAAGCATGTTAGATTAGAAATTTGTATTACTTGTAATGGTTTAACATTTATTCTGAGATTAATAGCTATTGTTGTGGTGTGTTTTAAATTAGGACTACGGGACGACTTCCCAGGAGATCCTCCTGTACTTGACTTTTTTTGAATTGAAGGTGCGGGATACCAAGAGATCCTTGGCACATGTTTCTATATATATATTGGGATACCAAGAGATCCCCGGCTCAATTATTGAGGATACCAAGAGATCTTCGGGATACCAAGAGATCCCTGGCGCATATAATGAGGATACCGAGAGATCCTCTAGATACCAAGAGATCCCCGGCTGTTATTCCTAGTTGAGAGTAGTATTTTCCTTGTATTGTTACCATTACTATCTGTTGCTATTTTTCTGTATTTCTCCGGTTTAGATTTTTGCTGTAGATTTTATTCAGACTGTTTTTCCGTTATCTTATTATTTATTATATTTACCTCAATTGGGCCCTGACCTTTCCTCGTCACTACACAACCGAGGTTAGGCTTGGCACTTACTCAGTACCACTGTGGTGTACTCATTCCCTTCCTGCGCATGTTCTTCATGTGCAAATCATCCAAGTACCTCTACTCAGGCGCACTATCCTTGAGGCGAGGAGACATATGGAGACTTCGAGGTATATCTGCAGCGTCCGCAACCGAAGAGTCTTCTTCCTTATTCTAGTTGTAGAGCTATATTCCTATCATACTTTTGATGTAGTTGTTCTGGAGATTAGAGTACTTATTGGAATTCTATTAGCCTGTGTTTCCCGTGAGTTTCCGGGTCTTGGGATTTAGTTGTAGACTTCCGCTTATTCCTTAGAGTTGTACAGGCTGGGCGGCCTTATATTCAGTTGTTATTTTTCACATGTTTAGTTTTAATTAATTTTTCCTCAAATATTATATTTTTTTGCAATACTTGACTTACCTGGTCATGGCGACTAGGTGCCATCACGACATGTTCACGATCGGTGAACTAGGGTCGTGACAACTAAGCAACCATTTGGCCGTTTTTACAAAGTTATTTCGAACATGCTGTTTTCAAAATTGTTTTCCAACCCAACTCCTTTGACTCTATGTCAAGCACTTTCACTATACTCTTAGGCTATTAGGTTCTACCCCTTTTGTGTGAGCCTTGCTTTGGAACCCTTGAGCTCCCTCTGAACTTGGACACATGAAAGTTGGCCTTTCGACATTGCACTTACCTTATCTTGGCTATGAAATTTGGGTCTGAGCACTGCCCGGGATCCTTTGAGGTCCTTAAGGAACTGTGAGACACCTAGATATGAGGAAAAGTTATGAACAATGTTGGCATTTGAGGTGGTTTATTACTTAACTTGGAGGGGAAGTCCAGACCAGGCTTCCTATAGTTGCAACTTCTTATTTTTCATTTATGCTTATGTAATTCAATCACACGGTCTGTAATAATTTATAAACAAGTATTGGGATGGCTAGTGAAAAGGGATGGGAGAATATGCATGCTATAATGGTTAAGGGTAGAAAACATGTCATTAGGTTTACATTCCTAATTGCACAATATAAACCATGTTTAGGGTTCATGCATGAATTAAAAATCATGCTCTTAGGTCTCATATTTATTATTTCAGCATGTGCACCTTTCTAAAAGTCATGTTTTCAAATTTTGATAATAATCAGCATTTTACTATTATGTTCTACGTTGTCATATGCATTTAGAAATCCTGCTCTTAGGAAATTTTGCAATCCTGCCATATGCATTTAGAAATCCTGCTCTTAGGAAATTTTGCAATCCTGCCATATGCATTTAGAAATCCTGCTCTAGGAATTCTACATCATGAGTCTATTACATGCATAATAGATGTCATGATCTAGGATCTTGTTTGCATTTCGTTCAAAATGCCTAGTTAATTTCTGAGTCGTGAAAAATGTAATAAAGTAAGAATCTTACACTATAATGCTTCTGAATAAAGTTGGTAACAATTTCAGCAACTAGAACAGCATGTTTTAGGCAAATAATAATCTCCAAACTGTTTTCAATAACTCTGAATAACTACTGCATATCACCTTACGCCTAGTCAAGCCTTAGGTAATAAATTGAATAAAATAGGAACTGCCTATGTTTAATTATCAACTGTTAAAATCAGTAGGCAAAACCTGATTCGGACTTCTTTTCTGAATCATGTGATAAATCTGGTTCTGATGTTATCACTCAAACACCCTGCTTTAGAATTTTAAATTCAGACCTTAATTATGTATAAGTCATGTTGTCTATGTGCATTATCTGTGGAGGTATATCTGAGCCTTCTATTTTTTGCTGTGTTTTCCTTTTTTAAATGCAGCTCTACCTGTTTTTGTATGTCGCCTTAGTATTTTGCCTTTAAACTTGAGGGTCTGCTTAGAACCTCCTTCTTATAGGATAGGAGTCCTAACCTCCAGGACTGATAGGAAGGGACGGGTAACATCATGCACTAGGGGTCGAGACCAACCCTCATTTTAATTACCTTCACGGGTGGGAAAGGGTAGATATGGATATGATGACCGGTGCGTTAATACCATGTGTAGCCTCTATTTTGAGGAGTGTCATACCGGGTATTTCATTGATGTGATCCATATTACAAACAAACCTAAGACCCCCTTTACATTCATAAGCATGCTTAGATTGTAACTCTTTTCAAAACCTTGCTTTCATTAATTGTTTTCAAACACTTATATATTTAAATCCCCTATTATTTGAGTCCTACTGGTCTGTTTCCTAATTGCACAAATTCACAGAAACGGTCTGGCCGGGAACCACACTAGTGGATCCTGAGGGGTGCCAAACACCTTCCCCTTAGGATAATTTCAAGCCCTTACCCTATCTCCGGTTATCAAACATATTTAGAAATGAACCCTATATGTGTCCTAATGCACCTTAAAATAGTTAGGTGGTGACTCTTCAAAATTGTAAAACGGCTTTCTCAAAAGTAAAGAGTTGTCCCAAAAATGTCATAAACCCGATTCTCGATGGAAAGGAAAAAGGGGGCGCGACAGCATGGCGACTGTGTTGGGGACTTTTAGGCTTTTACCATTTCAGATCGTTCTTGAGAATTTGTACCCCCTCCCTTTGTGCAATTATTTTTTTATTTACTTTAAGCATTTAATTTCTTCTTCAAAAACAAAACTGACATATCTTCCTTGTTTATTTTCCTTTAACTCCTGCTTTAAATTATGAAACTGATGTATTTATCGCTTTCTTAACGTGCAAATACATGTCAACATGCTTTTAATTATTGCATAATCACGCTCAACATCTTACTCCACTCATTCCAAACAAATACTATAGTAACGCTTGATAAGTGGTTGTGCTCTTCCTATAACATTACCCCCTAAATTCGGAAAGGCTTATTTGCGATACAACTAGTCAATCAACAGTGCAGTCATCAATTCCGCACCTTTCCCCTTGAGTTATCCCCTCAAGGGTACCAGTCTAAAAGCCCATAGAAACCTTACTCTGTTTAAATCGTGCATGCATCATGGTCAAACCTAGCTGGGTTAGTTATGTTGTCCACATAATGATACTTTAAGATAGCCTTGTCCAAAGTCTACTGGGTTTCCCTAAACCCAAATGGGCACCATCACGTTCTATGTATTTATTTGGAGAACTGAATGCTTCGTGCTAATTGTTGATGTTAAATAGTCGAGTCCGGTGGGGGTAAGGGCCTAACCTTGTTTTCCTTGCAGAAAGATGAGGCATGAAGTCCCTAGATTCAGCATGGTCACCAACATCCACCCAAGATTGTTAAGTTGGTGGGAGGATTGACATTCTAGTGAAAAAGCCCTCGTTAGAAAACATCCGGGTAATCTACCGTCTCTCCTAGAGATCCAGCCTAACAACAAGATAATAAAAGTTGCTACCTTATTTTGGGATTGTGAAAGGGTCGTGTTCCGCTTTGGGAACATCGAGATGACACCTTTGCTAGAGGAGATAGGAGGACTGGTCGGTCTAGTGTGGGAAACTCCGAGTTTGATAATGCTTTAGAACCGCACAGGCAAGGCTTTCCTGAAAATGATAGGTTTGAAGAAGAATGCAGAATTGACATGCCTGAAGGAATCATACATCCCTTTTGACTACTTGTACGAAAGGTACGGTCACAGCAAATCATATCGTACCTACCATGGCGAGTTTTCCATCACATCCTTGGGACATATCCATCGTATGGTTTTCATCTTCATATTTTGCTTCCTGGGTCTGATCCACACTAGGCTAGCTATGGTAACCAAGACCCTAATGGAGGTGATTGGTGGGTAGGCATTCAGCATTGTACCCATATTCATTGCAGGCATATACCGAGCCTTATAAAAGTGTCAACAAGGAGCGAAGCACTTCGAAGGCTGCAATCTACTACTTCATCTTTGTCTTATGGAGCATCTCCAAAAGGGCGAATACCGATAATAAATTCAGTGAAGGGACTGGGATGATCACATCGCGTTCCACCATCCAAAGTGAATGAATTACATCCCTGATATATTCGCTCAGTCTGAGAATGCCAAAGGATGGGTTGAGCTCTTTGATAATCTGACTGAAGAGCGGGTTCAATGGATGTTCGAGTAGTTTCCGACAAAGGATTTCGTTGCCCGGTCTAGAGATGAACCTTTCCTGATGCTGATTGGTCTAAGGGGAACGTATGTTTATGTTCCTCTTCGAGTTATAAGGCAAGAAGGTAGGAATCAAGTCATACCTAGGATCGACAAGATGAGCCATTTTCGAGTTGACTTCCAAAATGATGATAGTCCCCACAAATGTCAAACCCAACATATGTGGCACTGCAAGATCATAATGGATAAAGACATCATCGAGCCAGACAGATATCATGCTGGTTGTACCCTTTTCTACTCAGGTTGGTTGGAAGACAATTGGGATGGTCTAGGCCAGCCAGGATTTGTTCGAGGTCATAGAATTATACATGAAAAGGTCTAGGCGCAAGTCAAGTACAACCAGCTGCGCAAAATGATCTGTGAGTGCGAGAGCGAACACCGCGAGATACAAGAATCCAACCAGAATCTAATCGAGGAATGGAAAGAATAGTTGTCAGTGCCAATAAAAGGCTAGGATACTTGGAGGGAAGCATAGTAGAACTGGAGAGAAAGTTTCTCAAAAGTGTTGAAGATTATCAAAAAGTTGAAGGGACTGAAGGTGGACATCTAGCCAGAGCATACTTGTTGCTGGGACTTTACGAGTTGGGATATCTATTTCAATGAAGCCAAGGATGTCGAATCTGGGGAAGGTCCTTCTGGGACCAAGTAGATATGAGTTTACCTTTTTCGATTTATGAATGTAATAAGGCCAACAACCATTAGTGACTTTTACTTTTTATTTCGTGTCATTTTGGAATTCTCCTATTTTTATCAATAAAATGAGGCATTTAGCATTCTATGTTCTCCAAATCAACTCGTCTCTAGGCCTACCTCCGGCACAACGAGGTTCCCAAATTAGGACATGCTTTACATTCACGCACTATGCGTTTAAATATTGCAATACCTTTTATGATCCCCACTAACTTGATTACCTTTTATCTTATTTTCGTCCTTATTCCCCTCCCAAAAGGTTAGTTCGTGCACTCTGGCATAGTCATCTTATTCCACGAGATCCAGGGGCCCTCCACCCACTCCTCCTCTTAGTCCTCACTATTGAAAAATTGGTCTACGGTAACAATTGGAAAACCGTTCCAACAGAGTGCCAAACCGTTGCCATATGGATATTGGAACGGTTTAAAGACTGTCACATCAGTCGGCGTACCCATAGGTCTACTGGAACGGTTCTTGCAACGGTTTGCATCGCCGTGACAATAAATACGTCTATCGCAACGGTATTCTTTTTCTCTGTTGGAACGATTATTTTTTTCAATTGGAACGTTTCAAAACCTTTACTGTATTATTTATACAACGGTTTTTAACCGTTACCATATCATTTAAAGCAACACTTATGTAAGCTATTGCTAGGGTTAGGTTGGATATAGCCACATTTTCTTTAGGCTATCGTAACGATTATATTTGTATTTGGAACAGTTTATGGGACCTATTGCAACGGTTTACATTGTCTACTGGAACGCCATTTGTGTCCTATTGCAGCGGTTCTGGTAGGCTATTGTATCAGTTCACTTAAAACCCAAATATAGCACCGTTATAAATAGGTATTTATACATATAATACATTATAATAACACTAAATTTGAAATACTGTCATAAAATGAAACTATTAATAATACAAAATTGTTCATAACGCAAATGTTCTACCTCATGAGTACATAAGTTTAGAACATTTCAAAAGAGTAAATAAGTTTAAAAAATATTGGTAACAAAAGATTCCTAGAACATTCATCTATAACAATACAAAATTCATTTTAAGTAAGGTCTAGTTCTTCATCGTCGTCATCATCCATTTCTTGATCTACTCCACCTACAAAAGAGGATAAATAGAGTTATTACTCTTCAACAAAATCCGGTCTAAGAATACTCAAGCATTCAACTGTTTTCGTTCTTCTTTTATTAATCCAACTTATTCATCTCAGCAAACTATACGCAACATTATAATAATCTGATATTATTACCAACGACCAAGACTTTCAAACTATCAAGCTATTTTTTTATTTTTGTATGTATTCCATCGAAATGTAAACTACTAAATAAGCCACAAGGTAAACCATTGAAATACAAGAATTGCCTCTTACAGAAAAGCCTATACATACAAAGAAAGTAACACTCAAACAGAAGCTTGCTTTTCTAGTGAAAGACTGGATATAATAGCTGCCTAGCATAATTATACCAAGATAAAATGACTCCTTGAGCTAAGTCAGCTAACACGGAAAATTCTATACAGTACACTCTGGCCACAGAACTGATAAATGGTCCCGTACATCCCTTGTGTTTGAGGATAGGTCTAAAATCACCCTTTTAATATATTCTTGAGCATAATTAGTCCTTTAAGTTTACAAAAAATGAGCAGATTTAGTTTCCTTTAGATAAGGTCTGACGCAGTCAGTAAACAGAGTTCTCACATCAAATGCACGTGAGCCAAAACCAAAAAAAATCTAGTTGGACTTTCCTCACTTCCCCCAAAGTCCCTCCCGTAAGAACAAAAACAGAGAAATGCATCCGGCTAACCAATCCCATGGCTACCACTTTTGAAATTTAAGGGGGGAAAAAACTAAGAAAACTGAGTAGGCAAATAATCTCTGCCTTTATTTTCAATTCGTTAGTTGGATGCGGAAGGAGATGTAGATATCCTACATAGGAATACCATATACGAGAAGACTGACAGGATTCATAAAGATAGCATATATCCCATAGTATCGCCGGGACAAAGCAGAAACACAACCTTAATGCTGCAGCCCAAACTGGTTATATCAGCATATCCATAGTGTGTAGCTTCAGTGCCGGCACAGCCCAAACTGCCACTATTATCCACCTGTTTACTTGTGGATGTTTTGTGTTCCTGCTCATTTAATTAACTGCTCAAGTTCTACTTCATAGTGGCAGTGAGAATAGTCATTAAAATCGAGTTGGTTCTTCATTAAAATTTCTGTATTTTTGTATGTAGTAGTATTAGTTTAAGTGATTGTGCCTTAGTCAGAAGTGAATAATCCCAACATATAGTTCTGTACAATCATCTGGGAAATTATTTCAGTGCGATTTTTTTTTTCAATTGCTGATATATATTGTTCTTATGATGTAGTCAATCCTAGATGTAATATAACCTATCCTGTTGAGCATCACTATCAATTTCTGATTGATGTGTCATCGACTGTAATTAAAATGGCAAGGCAACAACTTTATGTAGTTTGATATGTAATATGAGTTACTTCGGCCAACTAGTGTCTATGTACGGTATAAGAAGACTAGAGTCGTGACTATGTTAAAATAGGTGCTTCAATTTGATTTCAATATTTCAGGATTGAGCATCAATGGCCTTGCACGACCGGGAAACCAAACTAGAGATAGAGTTAAAGTACAATCGCACTAGTAAAAAGAAGATTTTCTTATTGGCTTTGTTTCTGACATACATTTTAAACCAAAGACACGAATGTATGATTTTTTCGATTTGCATATTTTGGCACTTCTATGTTGATTGAAGAGATTGAAGAATTAAACTGAAAGATCATCTTATATGTGTAGTTTTCAGAAATTACTAACTAATCCAAAATGTAGAAAAGAAGTAAAATTGTGATTTCAGAAATTACTAATTCATTTCTGAAGC
Source organism: Nicotiana glauca (assembly GCA_026770625.1). Lineage (NCBI taxonomy): Eukaryota > Viridiplantae > Streptophyta > Magnoliopsida > Solanales > Solanaceae > Nicotiana > Nicotiana glauca. The sequence continues at coordinate 57,273 of MU730072.1, forward strand.
ATTAAAACAAAAAGAAAAAAAGAAAAAAAGGATATTACAATATACTTCTTCCTTGAACCAAAGCAAAATCCCAACAAAGGAAGGAGGAGAAGTAGAAGAAATAGAAGAACATGTATAATATTTGGTATGTACTGACCTTGATTGTTACTACCAGCAAATGGTCGATTGTTTAGTTGAACATCAGCTTGTTGTGCAGAGGAAGCATCAACAAGTGAACGTGCACTGAACCTTAACATGTCAGGATCAAGTCGCAAATCTGGGTTCAGACGCTGAAGTCGCGATGACGTTCATTGTAATATTTTGTTCCATAGAATTCTTTTGTTCGCTCAACTTTTCATGCATTCTTTGTTGCATCCTCTCTTCCATTTCCTCTATTTTCTGCTGCATCCTCTCATCATCATCTAAAGAAGATCCAAGATTCCTTTTTTGCCCTTTTAACAAAGTCTTGGTAACCCCTCGTCCATACAATCTCACGCGACCTGGATGTTCAGGTCCCATGACTGATGCAAATGATCCTCCACCACATTTCTATAATACCAATAGCGATTCATGCACTTTTTGCAAGCGCATAATATTTCGTTTCTTTAGGCGGCTCGTTCAAATGCCTTATCAAGAAAATCATTCACTCTACGGATATACTCATCCATCCATCTCAGGTGATTCATCCAACTCTTATCACCATTATCCATAGATATCCTATACGATAAAAGTAAATCAAGAAAACTAACCAAATAAACCAAAAGCATATTAATTTGACATTGACCGCCGCTTTTAAGGGTGAAACTCAGAAAGTGAAAAACACTAAAGTAATTTAAGACCTCTAAAAGTTAACTTCTTAAAAATCATCTCTTACAATATAAATAGGAAAGGTGTGATTAAGTTATTATACTTTTCAAAGACAAAATCCTTATGATTTATAGGCAAAATCTATTACAGCCCTATGGATGTAACTTGGGTAAGAGAGCAGTATTACAACAATGAGGAGGTATGGATTATGGTTATCATGAGACGAAATAGTGATAGCTGTTCTTGGTTAACAACACATGCTTATCCTATTCATGGAATATTCAACCTACATTAAGAGGGCTAGACCGGCTTGTTTTCTACTGTAATTCTTTCGTTCTTAAGTGTATTGTAATAGTACTCATTTCAAATTTATTTTTCCTTTTAACTTAGCAAGACAGATGACCACTTAGGTTTTATAAATTTCTTCTTTCTTTAGTTTGCTTTAAGAAGATATGATAATCACACGGACTAGCTGCTACATACTGCATTACTTACAGCAGATAGTAATGTTAACATGCTCCTCTGATTAAGATTTGACCAAAGAGAACAAACGGGTTTTCACAACAGTAGGAAACAATAAAAAATAAAATGGATGACACGACATAGACTTATGAACATCACTGTTATATTTCCATTAATATCTTTTTACTTTGTCAAGAGGTTAAGTGCCTGACAAACCAATATAAGCCATCTTTGACTTTGAAGCCAACATTGGACCATACACAAATGCTGCACTGAGCATATGAAATAGTAGAGGGCTGATTAGGTTAGACACCAGGACTAAACAGATTACACAGAAAGAATATCTTCAGAACAGTAAGTTTAGGATTTAGCTACATATATCCACACTGATTGTCCGAAGCTTCCTCCCATTCCCAATTCCAAAAACAAAATCTCCAAATTTCATCTTTTTGCAAAGACTTAATTTTAAGTTAAGACATAACCACTTAAAATTTTCAAGTTCAAGCAAATTTTTAATAAACACATTATCTGCAGAGTTTACATAGTTTTCCGTCTCAATGCCCAAATATTCACAGAATGCGGATGCATAATCCAGATCTATATGGATGACACAGACCAGTTGTTTTAACAATTCTAAGCTAAAGATTTAATACTACTAGCAGGATTCAACAATCTCAGTAATAGTATGTTGAGTGCTACAATATAAGAAGCCACTAGCTAATCAACTAACCTCCTTATATCGTCTTCAATTAAAAATATACTAAACCAAAAAACCCTAAACGGATTTGTTTAATTATATTATACATCCATGAATTAAGAACCTTTTGCCAAGAACTAAAAAACACAGTAAGAACGTATAGAATTGGTAACAAAACAGTAAAAATTACCAAAGGAATTAAGAAAATTACAAGGCAATGATGATTTTGGGCTTCTGTGATTCGAGCACAAATCTAATTCTAGAATTTGGGGATTTGGGGAAGGAGGGCCGGCGAAGCAACTTGTCACGACCCAATTTCCAAACCCGGTCGTGATGGCGCCTCTCGTGAAGACAAGGCCAGCCAGACCATCTCAGAACGCCACTTAAAGCAGTTAATCAGTTATATAACAATTCGAATATGAATTTATGATATTAATCAATATGAATACAACCCAATACAGCACGACCGGGGTATCACAAGTCACGAGCATCTAGGAGGATCCTTATTACAATTTAAAATATATAATACATAGAGCAAAATCTGAAAAAACAAGAAGGAGAAGAATCTCGGTGCCGCGAACGCCGGCGGTCACCTTGCATAGCTACAATAGCAATACCTTCAATCCGCTACTAACCCGCTATCGGGTGAAACAGTACCTGCAACTGCACGCGAGGTGCAGGGAGTAAAGTGAGTACTTCCAACTCAGTGGTAATAAAAGAGAATAATAACTGAGCGATGAGAAGACACGTATGGGCACACCAAAATGCGATAAAAGACAGTACAACCCTCTGAGAAAGATAGTAAAACTGTAACATCGAGAAAATTCTTTAGAAAACCTCAAACTCAGTTAAAAATCTCTTTTGAAAGTATGTCTTTTCAACAGTTGCAAAATAAGTTTCAACAAGTAGGAAATAGTCAGAAATCTGCCCCTTGGGCTCAGTATCAACCTCTCAGTGCAGTATCAGCCCCGCAGGCTCACTCCCAACTCACCAAGTACAATATTAGCCCTTCGGGCTCAGCACTCCATAACAAGTAACACTAGAGTATCTGGTCAACAAGGCAAGTAATAATATGTATGCCAATGATATATGAGTGCTAAATGTCATGCCACGTAGTACAAACAGGAGTACATGCAAGAATGCAATGCAATGCATATGACCACTACGGCCCGTAGTCCGATCCATGGGTACCCTGCGCTCACTGGGGTGTGTACAGACCCCGGAGGGGCTCCTTCAGCCCAAGCGCTATAATACTGCGCCGTGTAGTCCGATCCATATAACATATCACTGCGGTGTGCAGTCCGATCCATATAATATATATTACTGCGGCGTGCAGTCTGATCCATGCAATATGCTACTGCGGCGTGCAGTCCGATCCGTGCATGTATATGCATATGCACACATAACACTCGAGGCCTGAAAGCNTGAGTTCATAAAATTGTGTAAATCACACGGACTGAGTTCAAATCATAATTCAAATAGTGAGGGAAACAGTGATAATAGTTCAATAAGAGTTCAAACAATCGGCAATGAGCCCCAAGTATGGCAATGAGCCCAAATTATAATGATAACAACAAAACTGTTTGCAAATACGCGGTAAAAACCAACAACCGGGACGGACCAAGTCACGATCCCTAGCGGTGCTCTACCCCACGCTTAGGTCCAGCGTGCAAGTCACCTCAATACAACACGAAGATGTGCAAATCTGGGTTTTCAAACCCTCAGGTATCATTCCCAAGTATTACTCACCTCGAACCGGTGGAATTCCTTGCTCGCGATGCCTTTGCCCCTCAAATTGGCCTCTACGCGCGTCGAGACTAGCCAAAAACATAGCGAATACATCACAATATGCAAATGGGATAATACCCGATCGAAAATAATCGAATTATAGCAAAAACCTCGAAACTAGCAAAACCCGAGCCCCGGGTCCGCTTCTCGAAATATTATGAAACTTATATTTTCTAAACCCTCGTCTCTCCACGAGTCCGTACATATAAAATTTATCAAAATCGGAGTCCAATAGCCCCTTCAAATTCAACATTTTCAAAACCCAAAACCAAGCCCTAACTTCTCCAATTTACACCCCAATTTTAGTGATTTAGATGAAAATTCTAGGATAAAATCACGTAATTAGTCCGTAAGACTTACCTTCAATCAAAATCTAGGTGAAAATCTCTTACTCCCTCGTCCAATAGCTCCAAAATATGCCCAACAATGGAAGAAATGGGTTTTGCTCGCGTCTGAAATGATATTTAACTAATCTGCCCAACCTATTATTTCCTTCATCTCGTTCGCGACATAGCTCACGCGAACGCGATGGGAAATCTTTTAAAACTTTAAAATCCTCTTACGCGAACGCGATCCCCTGCCCGCGATCGCGATGCACAAACACCTGGACCCACGCAAACGCGACAACCCTTACGCGATCGTGTACAACAAAAATACTGGCCACCAAGTTCCTTCTCCGCGAACGCGTAAACCCGCTCGCGAACGCGGACCTCTAGTTTCTTCCTCTACGCGTTCGCATCACACCCTTCGTGAACGCGTAGGCCAAATTCTCAGACCCTCAATTTCCTTCTACGCGTTCGCGTCCATCACCCACGCGAACGCGATGCCTTATTTCTCTGCAATTTATGACAGCAAAACTGACTTTAGACTTAACCAAAAATGATCTGTATGAACCCCCGAAATCACCCCGAGGATCCCGGGGCCCCAACCAAAAACTCCAACCCACTCCAAAACATCATACGAACTTGTTCCAATCATAAAAACACATCCTTTAACACAAAAATCGTCAAATCACGACGGATTCAAGCCTAAATTTCTCAACTTCTTCCAAAACTCGCATTCGATCCAAAACCCAACCAAACGATGTCCGAATGACCTAAAAATTTGCAGACATATCTAAAATCACCTAACGAAGCTACTACAACTGTCGGTTGTTTACCGACTCCCGAATCAAAATCTCACCTATCAATCGAATTTCGCCAAAATTCCAACTTCGCCAAAATAGGCTAACTTCTTCACCGGACCTCCAAAATTACTTCCGATTGCGCTCCTAAGCCTAAAATCATCACCCGGAGCTAACCGAATATACGGAATTCAATTCTGAGCCCTCTAACCATATAGTCAACTTCCGGTTGACTTTTCTAATACAAGCTTCCTTCTAAGAGGTTATGTGCCTTATTTTCAATCAAAACCGATTCAATTACACCCGATCAACTCTAATACTAACATTGAGACATGACGCAACACAATAAGGGGGAAATGGGGCGGTGACTCACATGACGACGGGTCGGGTCGTCACACAATTATCCCTGAAGAAGTGTCGGAGAAGTGCCGAAAAACCAACGGAAGTCCCTGAAGAAGTGTCGAAGAAGTCCCCGACCGTCCTCACGATTTTGGGCTTAAGGAACTCTAGGTTTGATGATTATGGAGGTCTAATGAAGAGGTATTTGATGAAACTCGTCCATTAATCTTAAAAGTGGCAAAGATGCAAAAAGAAAAGAGATTAGAGAGTAGTTCCACGATGAAGAAGAGCGGATTTTGGGTGTTCGACGATGGGAGCTTGCAATATCGACGAGGGAAGTAGTTCTGGACGGAGGGGTTTTTGTATTAAATTAGTTAAAAAGTATAAAATACATGCCACTTAATTAATTAGTTTGGCGGGCCACTAAATTATCAGCGGAAAAAATGAGGGGGAATAAATAACCGTTCCCATAGCAATTTTTTTCACAAAAACTGTTGCCATATACATGTCTATTGGGATGGTTCACAAATCCGTTGCTAAACAAAACTCTATGGCAACAGTTTTGTTATTTTTGCAACGGTTTGATGTCAGTAGTGTGCTGATAGCACCTAAATTCTATTGAAACAGTTTCAACCGTTACTATATCTGATCTATGAAAACGGTTTGTGAACCGTTACCAAAATAATTGTTCCCATAGGCCCATTTTTTGGTAGTGCCTGTTAAAAGCAAGAACAAAAAGAAGATGGAAGATTTGAATAACATCAGAAAAGAGAACACAGTGGAACGGGTAGAGGCGACTGACGGCCATGGTATTCGGGTTCCTAATGAGAATGTGTCACAACTTGAAAAGAAATTGTTAAAGTTCCAGGAAGAGCTCGATCAGGTTCGGAATCGGGCAAACCTGTCATTTTCCTTCAGCACCCCAGATGCCAACTTCCCTAATGTTCAAAACCCTACGCCTCCTCAAAATATCCCAAAACAACAGAATCACCCAGCTGCTCTACCAAAATCCCAATGTAACACCTGCCATACCCCAAACAACACCCTACTACTTATCCTAGAACCTCCAAACTCCGCAAACGACTATTTCCACGATCATACCTCAGGCCACCATAATAATCCCATCTACGTGGAGACCATCCCACACTCCACCCAACCTATACCTTGCATACTTGAGTCTGATGAAAAGGATCTGCTCATCAACTTGGCCGAGGAACTTAAGAAACTAACCAGCCGAATTCAGAGTGTTGAGGGAAGCAAAGGAATCGAGGGGCTGAACTATGAGGATCTTTGCATACAACCTGATGTCGAACTGCCTGAGGGGTACAAACCTCCTAAGTTCAAAATATTTGATGGTATGGGTGATCCAAGGGTCCATGTAAGGAAATATTGCGACAAGCTAGTCGGAGTAGGAAAAAATGAAAGGATCTGCATGAAGCTATTTATAAGGAGTTTAAAAGGGGATGTGTTATCTTGGTACATTAGCTAAGATCCCAAGAAGTGGTTGAGCTGGGTAGGTATGGTATCTGACCTTATGGATAGGTTCAGGTTTAATACTGTGAACGCGCCAGACGTGTTTTATATCCAGAATCTGAAGAAAGGACCCATAGAGACATTTCGCGAGTATACTACTCGCTGGAGGTCCGAAGCTGCTAAGGCCAGACCCGCCCTAGAAGAGGAGAAAATGAACAAGTTCTTTGTCCGGGCTTAGGACCCGCAGTACTATGAACGATTGATGATGATTGAGAACTATAAGTTTTCCGACATTATCAAACTGGGTGAAAGACTTGAAGAAGGTATTAAGAGCGGTATGGTTACAATCTTTAAGGCCTTGCAAGCTACAAATAAGGCTTTACAATCCGGTGGTGTGTCCAAGAAAACGAACGTAGGGGCCGTGATGGTTGCACAAAGGACCATGTCTCCCCTTAAATACCAAATCTATCCAACACCTCTACGCTTATACCAGCCAACCCCAAATTTCAAAGAACCTTCATACCAAGCTCCGCCACCAACTTATCAGTCATATCCACCCCCTACATATCAACCTACCTCACCCAGATACTCCTAACCCGCTCATGTCTACCAAACTTACAATACTCAACCATATCATTATCAATCACCCTCTGCATGCCAAAATTTCCCTAGACTCCGACCAAATTTTGATCGCAGACCTCCAAAATAATATACAAGCATCACTGAACCCATCAACCAGCTGTATGAGAGACTCAAAGCTGCTGGTTACGTAACCCATGTCCCTGCTACAATCCTTGAAAACCCTTCTCAGTGGGTTAACCCAAACAAGTCATGTGCATACCACTCCGGCATGAATGGGCACACCATCGACGAATGTCGCTCCTTGAAAGACAAGATACAATCTTTTATTGATAACAAAGTCATTGTGGCAAAGGAAGCCGCTCAAAACGTCTGTAACAACCCTCTGCCAGACCATAAGTGTGAGGGTATTCATATGATTGAAGTAGAGTATAACCGGGATCCCGAGGGATCCATCGGGTTGATCGCAGAAGGTGATGACCTAAAGAAACCAGCGGTTACTCTCAATCCAATCATAGTCCAAATCCAACCATCTGAGGATATTGAGGTGGATATGTCTATACCTCTTGAGTTTGAAGTAGCATCGTCCGCAAAGGCACTAGCACCATTTGAGGTTGTATTCTTTCCACCCAAGGCACATATTCCGTTCGAAATGAGGATAGCCGCGGTAATCCCAGTGGCGATGTCTACCCTGCCGTCACTCTACACAAACGTTGTACCCTGGGTTTATACAGCTGAGGAAAGAAAGAAAAGTAAGGTCAGAATTGAAGAAACTGTTGTAGCACAGGGTATGACAAGAACTGGTAGAGTCTATACCCCTGAACATCTAGCTGAATCAAGCAAGCAGGCCTCCAATCGGCCACCACTCATTGAGACAGGTTTGGACGACCTTTGAAGGAAAATACAGGCCAAGGAATATTCTGTCATCGACCAGTTAAACAAGACACCAACACAAATATCTATCCTTTCATTGCTGCAAAATTCCAATGCACACAAGAATGATGTGTTGAGGAGCTGAGTGAAGCATATGTACCAAGTAACATCACTAGCGGGAAAATGACTAATATCGTGGGACAAGTGCTGGAAAGCCATAAGCTCACCTTTTATGAGGACGAGCTGCTGCCTAAAGGGCTAGGTCACAACAAAGCACTGCACATCACCGTGCAATGCGAAAGGATGGAGAAATCAATGCAAAAGCTTTTTATGGTTCTCAGAGGTCAACCATCGTTGAGATTAGTTTATGCCTGCAGATAGGACTAACCTAGTTTGAGGTTGATTTCCAAGTAATAGATGTACCAGCGTCTTACAACTTGCTAGTGGGACAGACATGGATTCATACTGCTGGGGCCGTTGCATCAACACTGCATCAGGCGGTAAAATTTGAATGTAATCACCAAGAAGTGATCATTCACGGTGACGGTAGCAACCCTATATACAGTCGCCAGACCATTCCGGCAATCAGGGAAGAAGGAAGCTGGGCGGAGAAACTTATCACCACATCGAGCGGGTCAATGCTGTCGAGAGTATACTGAATTGGAGCAGGTACGAACCTGGAAAATGGCTAGGAAAGAACCTCCAGGGTATATTTAACCCCATAAAACTCAAGAAACACGACATTATCATTGGTTTGGGATATGAATACACCTGGGAAGAGTTCAATAGTTGGTCGTCACCATGGCGCAGTCCTTACTACCTATTAGAGCAGCCAATACCGCATCTGGAGCAGACTTTCCAACAGACTAACATTATTTATGAGTCAGGTGAAGAACCTGTTTCTATAGGACAATGATATGGAATTTGTGTTATTCTCGAAGAGGAGGGGGAGGAAGGCCCTTCCATACAGGCTGTGAGCAGAGGGGCGTGCCTCAAGAATTGAAGCATCAGGACAACCAGAGCTTGACGAGCCCCGGGGTAGCAAGGCAAAAATAAACACTATTCATTGTTTTATTTACTAAATGATTTTCTTTTCGCATTTTCCAATTTCCGCAATAAGATCTTCAATGTTCAAAACAGTAATTCAATCTATCAAAAGCATGTTTGATTTTTCTTATGAACTAATATTTATTGCTATCATTTTCCACCTTACTTTACCAATGCAACATTACTATTACTTATCTTGATGAGCCAATGACTATGACATGCAATGAGACAACGCAACAAACGGACATTGATTTAGAGGAAGATGACATACCTGACGAGATCGCCAAAGAAGTTGAGAATTTTGAGATCAGACCTAAATCCAACATGGACGAAACCAAAGTAGTCAACTAGGAGATGAAAAAACGTTAAGGAAACAAGAATTGGCATTCACCTATAACCATCAGAAAAGAAGGAATACACAGAATTTCTAAAAGAGTATGAGGACATATTCGCCTGGTAGTATGATGACATGACTGGTCTGAGTATGTCTATTGTGGCCCACAAACTGCCAACTGACCCAATGTGTCCACCGGTAAAGGAAAAGCTCAGAAAGTTCAAGCCTGATATGAGTTTGAAAATCAAAGAAAAAGTCACCAAGTTGATCAAACCTAAAGTTCTCAGGGTAGTTGAGTACCCTACATGGTTAGCCAATATTATGACGGTACCAAAGAAGGACGGGAATGTCAGAGTCTGTATCGACTATCGGGATCTCAACCGAGCCAGTCTAAAAGATGACTCCCCTTTGCCGAATATACACATCTTGACTGATAATTGCGCCAAGCATGAGTTACAATCATTCGTAGATTGCTTCGCTGGTTATCATCAAATCTGGATGGATGAGGAAGATGCTGAGAAAATAGCTTTCATTACACCATGGGGAGTGTATTATAACAAGATGATGCCATTCGGCCTAAAGAATGCAGGGGCCACCTACATGAGGTCGATGACTACCATCTTTCACGATATGATACACAAGGAGATACAGGTATATGTGGATGATGTTATTATCAAATCCAAGAAGGTCACTGACTACATAGAAGATCTAAGGAAGTTCTTAAACAGACTGCGGAGAAACAACCTGAAACTAAACCCCGCAGAGTGTGAATTTTTTTCCTGCTTGGAAATTGCTTGGGTTTATTGTGAGCCGCTGAGGAATAGAACTGGATGCATAAAAGGTCAAAGCCATTCAAGAACTATCACCGCATAAGAATAAGAAATATTTGATGAGTTTATTGGGAAGGCTTAACTACATCAGCCGATTAATAGCACAGTCTACAGTTATATGTGAGCCAATCTTTAAGATGTTAAATAAGGACGCCGCTACCAAATGAATTGATGACTCCCAGAAGGACTTCGACAAAATCAAGGAGTACCTATAAACACCACTAGTCTTAGTCCCTCCCGAGATAGGTAGACCCTTATTACTCTAACTTGCAGTGTTAGATGGAGCTTTCATCACGTTCTGGAACAGCATGATGAAACAGGGAGAAAGGAACAAGCCATTTATTTTCTCAGTAAGAAGTTCACCCCGTACAAGGCCCGATATTCTTTATTGGAACGCATCTGTTGTGCTTTGACTTGGGTAGCCCAGAAGTTGAGACATTACTTCTGCGCCTATACTACATATCTCAAATCAAGGATTGATGTTCTAAACTTCAATACCACACAAGAGGGGGGTGATTTGTGTGGTACCCAATTTTTGCTCTAGAAGAACCTGGTTCTTCTAGGTGTACTTACTACTACTGTTTGCGGAATTAAGAGTGTGCAAAATAATGAACACAGAGATTTTTACGTGAAAAACACATAGCTCCAAAGGTGAAAAAACCACAACCTACTACTCAGTAGGATTTTCCCAAACATCCACTAAAATTACTAAGCCAAAATAGCATTTACAAAACTCTTGTAAAACTAAGGATTAAACTCTAATCCCAGTGTGGCACACAGCCTCAACTATTGCAACACCTTGAAGTTAACTCTAACTTGAATACTCAAAGTACCTAATACCATTGCTTCCATGAAAGCTGGAAAGGTACAACTTTAAAACACCTACTACAATTGAACTAGAATAAAAGAAAGACACAAGGAACTGGTTCTTCTATCTTGTTCAAGTAGCTTCAGGAATGCACACTTGAATCTCACATAAATTTCTTGCAAAATTGGCTTGCTCTTTTGATCTCAATTTAGTTTAACTTTTGCGTTTGTGCAATACCTGTAAAAGAGAACAATCACAGTTATTTAATGAGTTAGTAATTAGAGTTTGATTGAGACTCAATTGCTGATCCTTCATCGAATCTGAGTCCTAGAACAATACAAACTCCAACCCTTATCCTTGATCCAGATTAAGTTCTCTTCACATAAGGAGACTTCATCTCCTTATACTTTATTCAACCTTTTCAATCAGTTCAGAAGATATTGCTACTTGATCCTTGAGACTTATCTTCTTCCGTGCATCTCACATGTATAAGTAGATAACCACTGTGTCTCACATGATGAACCTAGTCCATGACTGAGTTCATTTGTCAATCTTCAAAACATAATCTGAACTTGGGCCAACAAATTCCCCCTTTTTGATGATGACAAACTCTGTGCTTTTACTGATCAGAGAACCTGTGGAACTCAGATTAATTACCAACACTTTAGCTTAGATATCTTAACTTATCATTAAGGACCAGGTTTAATTAGGTTATAAATATCACTTTATTTCAGAATACAAAGTAAAGCGCCATATCTCTTCCCCCTTTTGGCATCATCGAAAAGCTGCATATATTGTGAACCCAAATATTAATAATTATTCATGGCCACTAGGGCAACTGCAAGTGAAAACATGGCTTAATTAATCAACAACCAACAAACAAAATTAACTATTAAGATCAGAATCAGCAATAGAATAAGAGAAATAGAAAATTGTCATTGATTAGAGATGTTTCCATACACAGACCACAAAAAGAAAGAAAAAACTTCCAAATATGAGCAAAAAAACTAAAAGTCCCAAACTGGTCACTGAGGGTTCTAGATGTGTGCATAAGTCTTGGGGGAACTAGAGGGCTGTGATTGGAGAAGGTTGAGCATATTCTGAAGCATTCCATCACTCTTCTCCTTTTCCTTTGCTAGCTCAGCTCTAAGTCCATCTCGCTCAGTTTCCAATTCAGGAACACGAGCATGCAACCTAGCAATTTCAGCATCCTTAGTCCCACATTCCTGAACCAAAGCCCTAACCTTGTTGTTCACAAGAGTCTTCAGAGATGAACAAGGTTCAACTGGGGTGGCATTTAGTGGATAGTCACAAGCCATAAGAGTCTTGACACCAAAGTGCCCCTTGCTTGATGCCATCTCCCACTTCTTCTAAGGCACATTTAGCCTTTCCAGAACAGTAGTAAATAGGAACCCATATGGTGTGGCATGAGCTTTTGAGCCATTGATGACTCTATACAGTAGTTTGATGATGAAAGTAGGCCAGTTTATCTGCATTCCTCTCACAAGGCACTCCATGAGGACCAAGTCCATGTGTTGATACCAAATTTTTCCCCATGTATTTTATATACTCAAAATATTCTCAAAATAGTATGTGTATGTATACATAAGCATGCCCAAGTATTTCGGTATTTTTTCCCTAATTTCCTAAGATTCGTAAACTCGATTTATTGTCTATTTTAGCAGTACAAAATCCCTCAATTATTCTTAAAATTACCATTTTTGTGTATAACTTATTTCCATACTTACATATACACCAAAATATAATAAATGTGATTTTTTCTTATTGTTTGCAAATTTATTTGATATTTGTAAACGTATATTGCATAAAATTGCAATTATAGCCTATATTATGATTAATGGTATTTTACAATTATAAAATTATTCCCGGTATTTTTAGATTAATGTTTATATATTACTAATTAGTTTCGTGCCTTTAATTTGTTTTTAAAATCATTTTTTAACTATTTTTATATAAATTAAAGGGAAAAATTGGTTATTTAATGCATAGCCATTTCAATTGCAATTGTAACCTCAACTTAACCCCAATTACACCCTTAATCAAACAACCCAATTTTATTATAACCCGACCCATACCCTTTCCTATCAAACCCAAACCCGGTCCCCTTTTAGCCCTTTAATCCCAGCCGTTGATCTTTTAGATCAACGGCTCCCCTCATCCCCTTCCTTTTTAATTCAAACGACCCCTTTACCCTACCTCATTTCTCACCAACCACCACCTCTGAAAACCTCTACTCTCTCGAACTCTCTCGACGTTTCTCAAACCCTAGCCGCCTCTTGCCATCTTAGATCGAAGATCCACCAGAATCTATGGCCACCAAAGCTATGGGGATCTTACAGCCACCCTCTGGTGCTCTTACACACCGATTTTCTGAAGGATCATGGCCTGACATTGAAGATCTCTACCCAGATTTCCTTCGATTCAGGGTTCCATGGTCGTCTCCGGCTTTACTCTGGCGTATCATGGTCGTTTGAGCCTGAGGCTAACTTCTCCGGCTTAGATCCACGAGTTTTCCAGTCCTTTCTCAATTCTAGGTTTCTTCTGAAACCTTAATCTTTCGAGGTTCTTCTGATTTCTCTAGACCTGTCCTAGATTTGTGTTTATCTTAAGGTCTAAAATGTTTTCTCAAAAGGTTATTTCAAAACTCGCTTTTGAACCTTTCATTTTCCCCGATTTAGGGTTCTTTGATTTTTAATATGCTCTATTGTGATCTTTATGTGTTTCTTCTACTGTGTTTCTTCTACCTTGTCCTTATGAGTTCTTCTACTGTATTTTGCACGATTGTTCTTTTATTATGTTTTCCACGAATTTATTTTACTAGGAAGTACGTGTTCCTTTATGATTTCTGCACTTATTTTATGGTTATTTCTGCCTGATTTACTTGCTTTCGTCCTTACACTTGATTAATAGTAAAAGCCCTATGATTTAGGGTTCATCCGAGTTTTGATCTATTTGTTACGTGATTTTTGTGTTTACTTATCTCTGAACGTGTTTGATTTCAAAACCCTAGTCCCTTTGGACCTATTTGAGTTCCTGAAGTTGTTCCCTCTACTGCTCGACTGAATTTCAAAATCTTTGTTTCTTCATACGATTCTGACCTCTTGCTAAACTCTATAAGACCTTTTACTTGACCTTTTGCATGCTATCTGATATTCCCTCTTCTTTGAGATGACTACCATGTTCCTATAGTCCTCTACTCAATGATTTTTGATTGCATGACACTCTTCTTTGTCTTAAATCCAGCCTCGCATGCTTAATGTTTATGCACTCTTCGTAGGTTAAATTTCACTTTCAAAATAACCTTTGATTGTGGACTGATTTCAAATCTTTTTTTTGTAATTCAGATTGCACTCTTGTAATTGATTCTTCCTTTATTGTATTGATTTCCCTTATTTTTTGGACTGGTTGAAATTCTCTCCTTTGAACTTTCGACCCTACCTTTCTACTTAAGTTGGTTTGATCCCATTACCTTAATTACACTAGTATGGGATTCTTACAAACCTTTCCTTAATTAAGGTCTAATGAACCTAACCTCTATTACCTATTGTGTACTCGTACTGTGTTGAAAATATTTTCCTTATTTGACATGTTCAGTCCCTACGTGATTTCTTTCCTTATTTTACACTTGCATGCTACCTTTTGATTTAATTCCTTAATTAAAGGAAGTCTTTGGTACTAATTTGATTTTTAAAGAACACATGTTCCTTAATTATGTCTGAATTACAGCCCTAACCTTATTTTCTACCTGTTTCTCACCCTATAAATACCTGTTTTTTCATTGACACAAACACCACCAACACTCGAGTTTTTCTGAACTCACACTCACACACAAAAGTATTCTCTCTTTGTACTATTGCTTCTTTCCAAGACTTCTGCTCTCTTTTGTTTGTCTCTTTCCGAAATTGGTATGTATTTTATTAAAACTTTTGCCTCATCCCTACGTGTTTATTCTGTAGTTTCATTGTTTTGTGTGGTTTGCTGTTCTTGTTTTGTAACTCGTGCTAAGTATTTTTCCTTCTTTGCTTATGTTCCCAATGAATCCCTACCCCTAATCCCTTCTATGTGATGAGTTAAATCCTTGGCCTGACAGTATCCTAATTACTGTCCAGGCCATGGCTTGACCTTCAATAGGTCCTGACTCTCCATTGTTTGGCTAGTAGGCTGGTCAGGGGTGTGCCAACAATCTATGTTGTTGGGTATGACCACCAACCTGCCTTGGCATCCCTTAATTCCCTCTATTGCACTTACACTTGTTCCTAGATTTTAAGTTCTACCCCCCTCCAATGAGCCTTGCCTTGGGACCTTGAGTTCCCTCTGAACTTGGACATTTGAGGGATGGCCTTTCTACACTACACTTTAATTTAGTACTGCAATGATATCTGGGTGTAAGCATTGCCTGGAGTTCTTGAAACTCCTTGGAACTTTGATACACTCCAGATAAGCGAGAGGCCTTGGAAATCTCGATCTCGGAAGTTGGTTCATTTCATATTGTTAGACATTAATTCTGAATTAGGCTCCTTAGATGCAGCTTAAATTTCTGATGTAATTTTATTTTCTGTTTGATTCATTTGGTCTATAATAAATTTGTAATAACTTTTGGGGGCTTTAGTAAACAAAAGGGAAGGGGTTACTTTACGTATGCATAAGGGTAGACATCCTGCCTATAGGGTTTGCTTCTGAATATCTGCACTTTCATATATAGACACCATGTATTCCACATATCATATAGAAATAATGCTCACAAGTTTATGCATCTGCATATAGAAATCATGCCTATAAGATTCCTGCTCTTTCATATATATAAATCATGCCTATAAGATTTCTTCATTTTCATATATCTAAATCATGCTCACAGGAATCCTACACTTTCATATATAGAAATCATGCTCATAGGAATCCTACACTTTCATATATAGAAATCATGCTCATAGGAATTCTGCACTGTCATATGTAGAAACCATGCTTATAAGAACTACGTATATCATATAGATATCCTACTCATAAGAATTGTGCATGTAGAGACCATGTCTTTAAGATTCTGCATTTTTGCATCTATCATTAGGCAAACAGTTATATGTCAAATAATAATCAACTGCATCCTAGATATCATGCTCGTAGGATTTCTGCACTCTTGCTAACGTCTGTAAAAGGTGCCTAAAATCAGTAAACATCTAGAAAGTATGCCTATAGGAAATATCAATTCTGAACTGTCACACTCGTTTAAGCAATATCAACTGCAAAAATTGTATTATTCTGTTAAAACTGGCAACCTTTTTCTGTAATCAGTTTGCCTCTTTCCTGAAACCAGTAGATACCATGCCTTTAGGTCTGTTTAACACATAAGCAAAAGGATAGGTAAATTAGTCAATAGGGTCAGTCTTTGACAACTGCATCTAAGCGGACCTAATGTAGACTTCTTGTCTAAAAATATGTGTTGAACTAGTCTGCATAACGCCTTAATTTAATCCAGACCAAACCAGTATGTGTAAGACATGCTAAATTATATGCTTTTTCTGGATCTAAGGAGGATTATTTGAGCCATATTTGTTTACTTGCCTACCAATACTTGCATTATATGTTTTGAATGTCGCCCTAGAGATTTATCCTTTGCAAACCCTCAAAAGACCCAAACTCCTTTCCCCCTTTAGGATGAGTAGTCCCAAATGCCTCCGGGACTGATAGGATTGGGACGGGTACTAGCATGCAATAAGTAACGATACTTTACCGTGTCTTAATACCTTAACGGGGTGGGAAGGCTAGAATATGGATATGATAACCGGTGCGCTAATATCACATGCAACCCCTCTTCTAAGGGGTGATAGCTGGATATTGCATTGATGTGATCCATATTGACTACAAACTTAGGACTCCCTCCCCTTTATGTGTTTTCTTACTTGTTTTTCTCTATAAGTTGCTTAAACTTTTCCACAAAATTCTACCTTGTCTTTTTCCTCAAAAAAATAAATTTAACTTGTGTGCAAGCCCCTTTTTTTACTTGAGCCCTAATTGCTTATTTGTAAAGTCACAATTGTAACATGGCCGGGAACCACACTAGTGGATCTTGAGGGGTGCCTAACACCTTCCCCTCGAGATAATTTCTAGCCCTTACCCGAACTCTGGTTTTAAAATTCAAAACCCTTAGTGTCCTAATGCACTTAATCTTTAGGTGGTGACTCTTCAATTCCAAAAACCTAATTCCCAAACGGGAATAGAGTTGTCTTCCCAAAAATGTCGTAGACCCTATTTCACTTTTAGGGAAAAAAGGGGCGTCGATAGCATGGCGACTCTGCTGGGGACTTCTTTAGGCTTCTACCATATCATGTTATATGTGACTTTACTATTTTCTTTATTTTTTTGTTTAATACCTTTATTCGAAACTGGCTTGTCTTTTGTTTCCTTTTCTTTAACGCTTTCATTTACTGCTTTCCTTCAATACCATTGTATTTTTTTCGAGCAATTATTGTAATCATTATGAACGTGAAAATACGTGACAATTTGTTTCTTTTTTGTAATTGCATTTTTCAACATCATATTCCACTCGTGCGAAACAAATACCATAGCAACGCGTATAATGAGTTGTTGCGCTCTTCCAATATTGTGACCCCCTAAATTTGGCAAAGGCATATTTTCGGTAAAACTAGTCGATCAGTAGTGCAACCGACGGTTCCGTGCCTTTCCCTCTTGAGTTGTCCGCTCAAGGGTACCAGTCTAGCACCCCATAGAAACCTTATTCTATTTAATTGTTCATTCATGACTATCAAATATAGTTGAGTCAGTTATATTGTCCATATAATGAGTCTTTAAGATAGCCTCGTCCAAAGTCCACTGGGTTTCCTTGGAATCCAAACGGACACCATCACGTTCTGCGCATTTATATGGAGAACTAAATGCTTTTATGCTAATTATTGATTTAAATAGTCGAGTCCGGTGGGGTAAGGGTCTAACACATTGTTTTGCCGAAAATGAGGCACGAAATCCCCAGATTCGGCATGGTAACCAACATTCACCCAAGGTTGCTAAGTTGGTAGGAAGACCTTCATTCCAGTGACCGGGCTCTCGTCCGCAAATACTTAGGGAATTTGTCGACTTTGTTAGAAGTCCAGCCAGACAATAAAATCATAGAGGTTGCTACTTTATTTTAGGACAGTGATAGATCGGTTTTTCATTTCGGGAATCTTGAAATGACACCTCTACTCGAGAAAATAGGAGGGTTAGCAGGTATTTCTTGGGAGACTCCAGGTTTGCTTATGCCAGAAAATCGCAAAGGAAGTGTTTTCCTTAAGATGATGGGATTGAAGAAAAACCCAGATTTAACTTGCTTAAAGGATTCTTACATCCCTTTCGACTATCTGTACGAGAGGTACGGCCATAACAAGTCCTACCGCACCCACA
Organism: Nicotiana glauca; assembly: GCA_026770625.1. Classification (NCBI taxonomy): domain Eukaryota; kingdom Viridiplantae; phylum Streptophyta; class Magnoliopsida; order Solanales; family Solanaceae; genus Nicotiana; species Nicotiana glauca. Next base: position 75,825 of record MU730072.1, read on the forward strand.
CAGACAAATTTGCTCTTACTTTATTAGGGCATATCCACATAAAGGTCTTCGTTTTCATGTTCTGCTTCTTGGGAATGATAGTGTTTCCTATGAAGAAGGCTAAGATCCATTCCAGACTAGCCATGGTCACCAAGACATTGATGGAAGGGATTGGAGGGAAGCCTTTCAACATAGTGCCCATGATCGTTGCTGAGATCTACCGAGCCTTGGAAAACTGTCAATAAGGGGCCGGTCACTTCGAGGGTTGCAACTTACTACTCCAGCTCTAGCTTATAAAACACCTTCAAAGGGGTCAATACCGTCAAGAACTTACACGAAGGCCGTGGAATGATTATATAGCTTTCCACCATCCCAAGATAATGAATTATCTGCCCGACATGTTTGCTCAACCAGAAGACGCTAAAGGGTCGGTACAGTTGTTTGAAAATCTGAAAGAAGATGAAGTGCAGTGGATGTTCGAATGGTTCCCTACTGAAGAGTTCATCATCCGCTCTCAGGATGCTCCATTCCTTATACTCATTGGTCTGAGAGGAACTTATCCCTGTGTCCCTCTCTGAGTCATGAGGCAGGCAGGGAGAAGGAAGGTCATACCAAAGGTTGAAAAGATGAGTCACTTCCGGTCCGATTTCCAAGACGATGATAGCATGTACAAATGTCAAGCTCAACACATGTGGACCAACAAGATCATCCTAGAAAAGGATTCCATAGAGCCTGATAGGTATCATGCCGGTTACACCACATACTATCCAAGTTGGCTAGAAGAAGATCATGCTGGGTTAGGACAGCCCAGGTCTGTTCGAGGTCACAGGATCATCGATGAAAGGGCTGAGACACAGGTTAAGTACAATCAGTTATGCAAAAGGATTAGGGAGTGCGAGAGTGAGCATCGGGAAATTCAAGAAGAAAATCAAAAGTTGATCGAGGAATGGAAGGATATGGCTGTCAGAGCCAACAAGCGCCTAGGGCATTTGGAGCAGGGTCTAGTACAACTGGAAGGGAAATTCATCCGGAGGATCGAGAATTGCTAAAATGCCGAGGGAAATGAAGGAGGACATTTGGCTAGGGCTTATCTGCTACTGGGATTGCGTGAGCTAGTGATGATGTTCGATGGAGCCAAAGATGTCGAGTCTGGGGAAGGTCCTTCTGGGACTAAATAGTCAGGAGTCTCTTTTCCTTTTCACTTTGAAATGTATTAAGGCCAATGGCCATTAGTGACATTTTACTTTATGCAATTTTAGTGTCATTTCAGGATTCGTCTTATTTTTATCAATAAAATTGAGGCATTTAGAATTATGAATTCTCCAAATCAACTTGTCGCTAGGCCTACCTCGGGCACAACGAAGCACCCAAATTAGGACACGATTTATGTTCTTGTACTATGTGTTTAAATATTGCAATATTTTATCAGAATCCGTACAAACTTGATACCTTTTTATTTTTTTTACTTTTGTTTTATTTCCCTCCCCAAAAGGTTAGTTCGTGCATTCTGGCATCATCATCCTTCTCCACAAGATCTAATGGCCCTCCACCTCCTCCTCCTACAAGTCCTATAAAAAACAGGGGCAAATCAAAAATGGAAGATTTGAACAACGTCAGAAAGGAGAATTCAGGTGAAAGGGTAGAGGTTCCTCAGGGTGTTCAGGTATCCAAAGAAAGTGCTGCTCAGCTCGAACAGAAGTTACTGAACCAAGAAGAACTACACCATGTTCGGAACTTGGCAAGTCTATCATTCTCCCTCACAACTCCAGACATCAACTTTCCTAATGCTCAACACCTCATACCTCCACAGAACATCCTGGAGCCGTAGAGACAACCCGCTACTCATCAAAATTGCAAAACATGCCACAACAACACTCCACTCCTCATCCCTGAACCATCAAATGATCATCCCACCACACTTCCATCTATGTGGAAACCATACCACAATAACTCAACCCATTACAAACACACCAGAGTCTGATGACAGAGACTCTTTCATCAAGAGCTTGGCTGCCGAGCTCAAAAAATTGACTAGCCGAGTCCAGGGCGTTAAAGGAAACAAAGGCATTAAGGGGCTGAATTATGAGGATCTTTGCATTCTACCAGACGTCGAACTTCCCGAGGGGTACAAATCTCCCAAGTTCAAAATGTTTGACAGCTCGGGGGATCCTAGGGTCCATTTAAGGGCATACTGTGATAAGTTGGTCGGCGTAGGAAGAGATGAAAAGATTCGCATGAAGAACTTCATGAAAAGTTTGAACGGCGATGCGCATCTTGGTACATTAGCCAAGATCCCAAGAAGTGGACAAGCTGGGTAGGAATGGCATCCGATCTTATGGACAGGTTCAGGTTCAATACAGAAAATGCACTGGATATCTTCTACATCCAGAATGTGAAAAAGAAACCCACTGAGACATTCCGCGAGTATGCTACTCGATGGAGATCCGAGGCTTCTAAGGTCAGGCCAGCCATAGAGGAAGAACAGATGAACCTATTTGTCGTCCGAGCTCAAGATCCACAATACTATGAGAGGTTGATATTGATCAAAGGCCAAAAATTCTCTGACATCATCAAGCTAGGAGAAAGGATTGAAGAAGGAATTAAGAGCGGCATGGTCACTAATTTTGAGGCATTGCAGGCTACCGAAATAGCCCTACAATCTGGTGGCACGTCCAAGAAAAAGGATGTGAGTGCCGTGATGGTTGCACAGAGAACCAAGTCCCCAGTAAAATACCAAGCCTACCCGTTACCCCCTCTCACATACCAGCCTATTCCCAACTACCAAGCACCTCCACCCTCTTTCCAAATTCCATCACCGGCTT
>MU730074.1:0-20186 GCA_026770625.1 Nicotiana glauca
TCTTAAATTCGGGTGCACATTTATGTGACCCAAATTCAAATCTCAACGAAGTCGAAATATGTTAAAAGTCACGGGTGTACTGGTACGGCGTGATTTGAGATGCATTTTCACGACGTGGCAATTCTTTAAAACAAATAACAAATATAAATAAAAGCGGTTGATTAATAAAGGCACATAAAAGTAGAACATGTATTGAAATCAGATAAAATCAAATACAACAGTTGAGTGACCGTGCTAGAATCACGGAATTCGGGAGTGCCTAACACCTTCTCCCGGATTAACAGAATTCCTTATCCGGATTTCTGGTTCGTGGACTATTAACAGAGTCAAACCCTTTCCTGGATTCGGGATTCAAACCGGTGACTTGGGACACCATAAATCTGCCAAGTGGCGACTCTGAAACCTTAATAACAAATCTCGTTTCGATTGTCCTTTAAGTGGAAAAACTCCTTTATTATACCCTTCACGGGGTGTAGTAAGATGTGAAAAAGGAGGTGTGACAGTTGGGCTTTCTCAAGAAGTTTAGGAATGCTTCTTCCTTGGACAATGAGTTTATTTGTCATTTATCTTTACTGTTTTAACCTCGTGTCGCTTGCTCGCTATAGTTTACAACCTTCAATATTTCCTTTTCAGTTCGAGGATCTTCGAGGAGGCAGAGGGCTCCTCCTCCGGTGTTTCGTAAGAGGAAGACTGCTTCTTCTTCAGAGTTTGTTCCTACTATAACCGTATCTAGGCCCGCTCAGTCATCTGCTTCTGTTCATTCTTCCACCACGGCCAGTTCTACTCGTTCGTTAGTCGCACCTACAACGGAGCTCCCGACTTCCCTTTTGAATCATCTCGTGGACGATAAAGGGGAATTATTACCGAGTGATAATGATTTGGTTCCCCATAAGAGAAGATCGGTGGACATCGATAATGGGGTTGCCCAGGCTATGGATTCAATAAGGGGTGATTCTGTCATCTATGAAACGACAACTATAGAGCTCAAAGATGATGACAATTTATAGTCCGAGGTCCCGCCATCGACTGAGGCTGTAGAGGGTATGTCTCTTCCTGAAACCATGATGGAAGCTGAAGGGCCATCTGCGAGGGTTTTTGATTCTTTACGGCAAGATGAGACGTTGGTCTCGCAACCATCCGATGTTCCTTCTTCTTCGGCTGACGGGAGAGTTAAAGGAATTACCGAGGATGACTATGAGACAGGTTCTAACCCTGACACCGATGAGGTAAGGATGATGGGGGAAGGATTTACCCGGCTTGAAGTGAGATTGGAGGGGTCTACGCGGACCATTGCAATCCTCATAGATGAGATTTGGTGGTAGATACGGAGAACGTAGTTCCTTTCCTCGGTCCCATCTATTTCGACGTGGAGGGACAAACCCTTGAAAAGCTGGATGATGCTACCTTATCAAGGAGCATAGCCAACCTCGCTCTCATGGTAATTTTTTGACCTCTTTTGTTTTTGTTCGTCAAGTTCACCACTTAGGCTTCGTTCTTACTCTCTGTTTTATTTTTCTTTCTTTTTCAGACTGTGATTTTGGAGATTGAAAGCACTCAAAGAGGGGAGAGGTGCAAGGTTATCTTTCTGAAGATGGACTGAAAATACCGCGAGTACCGTGGCAAGTACCGCGAGATTTGTAGATGATTTGGTAAGAGCAGCAATTTCCAGGCTCTCCAAGATGAATTGAAGGAGAAGTATGATGAGCTGGTGATAGTCATCAAAAAATTCAGCGTCCTCGAGGGGGCGCTAAGAGATAAAGAAGAAGAACTTAAGGTTAGCAGGGGGGTCGAAGCTTAATTTGGCGATCTCCAAGTCCATGTTATTTCGTTGCATGCCAACCTTGAGGAGTGTTAACTCAAAGATGATGCTCTAAGTGGAAAGGTCACCGAGAAGGCAGCGGATCTCGAGAATGCAGAGTTAGCTCAGGCGGGGGCTATGAGGATGATGGAGGCTTTGGAGATCGTGATCCGCATTCTTCGTTCTGAGAGGGAGAGTGCCCTGGAGACGGCCAGAATCATAGAAGAGCGTCTTGATGAACAAATTGGGAACTAGAGAAAGTGGCTTCTAGTCTTTGTGATTGAGTTGCCGCTCTTGAGGCCGAGAAGGCACAGTAACTGGCTCGGCCATCCTCTTCCTGTACTTCTATTTTTTTTATGTCCCGCGAGATTTGTACGAGGAATGGATTCATGCCGAGGCCCAGCTAGACATATTTAGAAATCTGATGGGGGCGGGAATTGTTTTAGAAGCCATCTTCGATGATGCTCGTGTTAAGACCCGTAGAGCTCGGGTCGCTTGTGGCTATGATCCTGCTACACCAGAGGCTGGTGGATGAGAAGGATGTGGGCGTGGATTGGATCAAAGAGGATACCTGGTATGAGGATATGTACCCTGATGGCGATGGTGATGGTGAAGGGGTAGATGGGGATGGCCTAGGTGATCCGGCCGATGGTGCTACTGGGCCAGGCGGCAATTAGTAGCTTTTCTTTCTTCTTTTTGTTTTTCCGCAGACTTGTGCGTTTTTTGTGGGCGTCTTTTCGAGCCTTTGTTTGCAAAAAAATATTCTAAGTATGAAATACCAGTTTTGTTATTTGTACCTGATTCTTTTTCTTTTGTTGGAGTTTGTATGCTTTTTGATTTATTTGTTTGGTTTCCTTGGTTTCCTTAATCGTAATAACAAGGTCAAAACAAAACCTAAGTTTGATCATGGCCGAGGGCAAGTAGATGTTAGTTCGAACAAGGTCAAACATATTGTGTGTTTATTTATGGCCGAAGGCTGATTAGTGTTAATTCAAATGAGGTCGAGTAGATCCAATACTTAGTTATGGTCGTGGGCCAATTAGGTGTTGATTTGAATGAGGTCAAATATAACCAATACTTAGTTATGGCCGTGGGTTGATTAGGTGTTGATTTGAACGAGATTGAATATAACCAATACTTAGTTATGGTCGTGGGCCGATTAGGTGTTGATTCGAACAAGGTCAAATATACCCAATACTCAGTCATAGCAGATGGACTATTAGGCATGCCTCTTGGTGCGACATTTGTCGGTGTTGTGAACTTTTAGGCGACATTGCCTTGGTTGTACATTTGGAGCAATAGAAATGAACTTCATGTATTTGTTCTTTGTTCATACACTTGGAGAAATTTACATATCTTTTGGGCGTTGGTTAGCGTTCCAGTCCCAGTCCCGTTCTATTTAGTCCCTTCATTGGTCGAGTTGGAAAATTTTTGAGAGGTTGAGCAATGAACTAGCCATCATATGCTTCTATCAGTTCGCACTTCAACCCGAAGTGTCCCCTTCGTCGCCTCGTTAAAAACCTCCTAGAGAAAACCCAACTGAGCAAAACTCAAGTGAGGGAAAAAAGAGTACGACTTAGAGGATGCTTTTTCTTAAAAGTTGTATTACTTGAGGTGGGTGATATTCCAGTTGTTTAATAGTAGTTTTTGTTCCATTGTTTCTAGTTGGAATGACCCTTTGTTTGTTGTTGTCGGGATTTTGTATGGGCTATCCCAATTTGTTCACAGTTTACCTTCCCCGTGGGTCTTTGCTTTCTTGCGTTTTAGCTTTGAGCACATAGTCCCCGACTTTGAGTGGTCTGACCTTTGCCTTTTTGTTATAATAGCGTTCTGCCTATTGTTTTTTGTGTGATCATCCTTATGTAGGCCATATCTCTTCGTTCTTCGACTTTGTGAGCTCTTGCCTTCTGCTTTCATCGTTCCTTGGCCCACTCCCATAGGAGTATCTCAGACTAGCTCTCCGACTTCGACCAGTATTATAGCATTAGTCCCATAGACTAATGAGTAGGGCATCTCTCATATGCTCTTCTTTGGCGTTGTTCGGTAGGCCCAAAGTACTTATGGTAGTATTTTCGGCCATAGCCCCCTGGCGTCTTCGAGTTTTTTCTTCTTGATATTCAGTATTGATTTGTTGGAGGACATCACTTGCCAGTTACCCGCAGGGTGATACGGTGTTGAGATTATTCTTTTGATATGCCATCTCTCAAAAAAAACTGACAACTTTTTTTCTTGGAAATTGGGGTTTGTTGTCGCAACTGATCTCTTAGGGGAGGCCGAAACGGCATACGATTTTTTTCATATGAAGGCTATCACTTCATGTTCATGTATTTGGGCGAATGGTCCTGCTTCTACCCATTTAGAAAAATAGTCAGTTATACAAAAAAAATTCTATGTGGTATCTCGCCCCGCCGGGAGGGGGCCCACGATGTCCATTCCCCATTTGATGAACAGCCAATGGGAAGTGACTGAGTGGAGGTGCTCACCTGCTTGGTGGATCATTGGGGCATACTTTTGGCACTGCTCGCATTTTTTCACGAAATTTGCGTCCTCTTTTTTCATAGTGGGCTAGTAAAATTCTTCCCGTATAAGGTATATGACCAAAGCTCGATTGGCAGAATGAGCTCTGTAATGGCCTTCGTGGACTTCTTCAAGGACGCGCTGCATCTAATTTGGGCCTAAGCATTTTTCTAGGGGGCTGCCATACGTCCTCTTGTAGAGGTCGTTATAAATGATGTTGTAATTGGCTTCTTACATTCATAGTTTCTTGGATTTTTTGTCATCTGGCAGTATGCCATCCTGCAAATATGTAACAATACAGTTGCGCCAGTCCCAAGTCAGGTTTATGTATGAGTTGAAGAGGTGGACCATATTTCTCTCTCCGATTGTGATATTTTTGGTGGCTGCTGCTAGGTTAGCGAGGTTGTCCGCCTTGATATTCTGTGCTCGGGGGATTTCGTCGAGTTGACATTCGCCGAACTCGGGCATCAGCTTACAGATCTCGGTATGGTATTTCTGTAACCTTTTCTCTTTGATCTGGAAAGTCCCTGTGACTTGGTTGACAACGAGTTGAGAATCGCAATATAGTTTTAATCGTCTCGCCCCGTATTTGAGTGCTAGCTTTAACCCTGCAATTACAGCCTCATACTTGGCCTCATTGTTAGTCATGTTCGGGTACCTTATGGACTGGAAAATCACTTTGCCGGTCAAAACTTCGAGTATGAGTCCCAATCCGAACCTTGACGCGTTAGAAACGCTGTCGGTGTACAGGACCTAGAGGTCCTGTGTTTTGGGAGAATCATGGGCGGCTTGTTTTTCGACTTCGGGCATTATTTTTGCGTTGAAGTCGGCGACGAAGTCAGCAAGAACTTATGAATTTATTGATATTCGCAGTTGACATGTGATATCATGCTCGCTTAGTTCTATGGCTTATTTGGTCAACCTGCCTGATAGCTTAGGTTTATGCAAAATACTTCTTAGGGGGAAAGTTGTGACTACCGAGATGGGGTGGCATTGGAAATATGGTCTAAGCTTTCGTGAAGATATGACCAAGGCCAGGGCTAGTTTTTCGAGGTGAGTGTATCTTGTCTCGTGCTAATGTAATAGATGTGAGACTACGTACCTTTATTTTCTCAAACCAGGACCGCGCTTACATCTACTTTGGATACAGTGATGTAGATGAGGAGGCATTTACCCGGTTCTATTTTTGAAAGCAATGGCGGTGACGATAATTAAGCCTTCAACTCTTTCAGGTCTTGGGCACACTCAGAGGTCCATTTGAGGTTGTTATCCTTTTTTGGTACGCCGAAGAATTTGTGGCACCTATCAGATGACTACGAAATGAACCTTGAAAGGGCATTGAGATAGCCAGTCAACCTCTGAACCTATTTTTTGGTGGTCGAGTGCTCTGATATCCCTTTAATGGCTTTGATTTGGTCGGGGTTGACCTCGATACCTTGCTGTGATACTAGGAAGCCCAAAAATTTTCATGAGGCCACACCGAATGCACATTTTTTTGAGGATCAGTTTCATTCCATATTGCCTGAGTATGTCGAAGGTTTATCTCAAGTGGTCGATGTGGTCTTCTTTCCTTTTGGACTTGACCAACATGTCGTTTATGTAGACTTTCATCATCTTGCCGTGTTGTCCTTTGAACATCTTTGTTACTAACCTTTGGTACATCACCCCTGCATTTTTCAATCTGAAGGGAATGACTCTGTAGCAGTACATCCCCTTATGGGTGATGAAAGTGATTTTCTCCTGATCCTCCTCTTCCATGAGGATCTGATTATAGCCTGAGTAGGCGTCCAAAACTCAGCAATTCATGCACGGCTATTGCATCGATGAGTTGGTCGATATAAGGTAATGGAAATGAATCTTTAGGGCATGTTTTATTCAAATCTGTAAAGTCAACGTATATTCGCCACTTCCTATTTTTCTTTTTCACCATTACCACGTTGGTGACCCATTGGGACAAAAAAGGAAGTGACTTGGACAAAAAGAAACGAAGGGGGGTATTTTGACTCTATGATGGAGCCATTTTCCAAAAAATTTTTGGCCTCTTCGCGTATTGCGTCATTGATTTCGGATTTGAACTTATGCCAGACCTATCTCACTAGGGGATGGAATGGATCAATGTTCAATTTGTGTGTGGCGATTTCCTTTGAAATGTCTAGCATATCTGCATGGCTAAAAGCAAACAGGTCCGCGTTAGTAGTTAAGAATTGACAAAACTTACTTGGTTCCTAAAGTTTACAACCGATGTAAGCTTTCGTTCTATGATCATTGCTATCTAATTGGATGGGGTCAAGGTCTTATATGGTCGACCCGGTGGCTTTGGCCGTATCGGGGTCTTTGATGACGTCCTCACTATCATCACATATCGACCTCGACCCTATTGATTTCTATACCTCTTTTTCTCTGTCATTTGCTTGCTGAGTGACCGTGCAATCAAATGCGATGCGGTAACATTCCTGAGATGTGCACTGCTCCCCTCGTATGCTGAAGATTCCACATGGAGCTATGAATTTGATGAGTTGGTATAAGCTGGAAGGGATGGCTCTCATGGTGTGTATCCATGGTCGGCTTATTATTGCATTGTACGATGTATCTTGGTCCATGATGTGGAAGGTGTTTTCTAGAGTGACGCCGCCAGTCAGGACGGGGAGTGTGATTTCTCCAGATGTTCGCTCAACTGCATTGTTAAAACCTGTTAGTGTAATGCAACACGGCACTAACTTATCCTCGAGTTTCATTTGGGCGAGTACTCGAGGGTGGATAATGCACACGCCGCTCCCATCGTCTACCATGATGCGTCTCACATCGGTATCTAGAATTAATAAAGTGATAACAAGGTCATCATAGTAAGGGAAAACCAAACCATTGGTATCTGACTTATCGAAGATGATACTCTCTTCAAGCTCGTCATATTGTTCGTGGGTGAACGACCGTTTGATCTTGTGGGTTGTCGTGAACTTCACGTTGTTGATAGAAACATCATCACCACCGTCGATGATCATGTGGACAGTACGGGTCGGCGAGGGCGGTTTCGAGGGTCCCTGATGTTGTTCGTGTCCTCAGGCAAAACTAGTCCTTCCCCAATCGCTCATCAATTCTTTGAGGTGTCCCTGTCGAAACATGGTTACGACCTCCTGTCTTAGGGCGATGCAATCCTCAGTTTTGTGCCCTCATTCTTGGTGGAACTCGCAAAGGGAATCTGACTTTCTGGTACTCGGATGTGACCTCATCTTTTATGGCCACTTCACGTTTGTTTCGAGCTTCTCCAAGGCGTAAACTATTTCTATAGGCGACACACAAAAATTGTGAGGAGATAATAAATGGGCATACCTCTTTCTTTCCGGTGAGCCCCAATCCTTGATCTGGTGGTCCTTCTTTGTGGCAGGAGGAGGGCGCAATAGTGCTTTTTACATATGGTAGATGTCATTCCCGATTCGGTCACAGAGCTACAAGGTCCTTCTGATATCATTTCTTCGATCTTTTCTGGATTCAGCTTGTACCGAGGTCAATTGATGAGTCGGCCCATTGAGGTCGTCCTCGTTTGCTCGGACCTCGGCACAATATGCATTGTGTATTTCATCCCAAGTAGTTGGGGGATACTTCATAAGCTGACTTAATAATTTTCTCGTTACCCTTGAACCATTTCTAGTTAGCCCGCTCTGGAAAGCTACAACCTCCATCCCTTATGATATATTAGGCAAGGTCATCCTTACTCGATTGAAATAGGTGAGTCCCTCAATCCCTCTCCCGGATACTGTTTGATAGCAAATATGTCGTTTACTCATGATTCGGCCTTTTTAGACTCAACATTGGCCGTTACGAACTTATCGGCCATCTCTTCGAAGGTCTCAATGGAATGCGCATGCAGTTATGAATACCACGTTAACGCGCCTCCTGTGAGGGTTTCGCCGAATTTTTTCAACAAAATGGAGGATACTTGTTCCTTGGCGAGATCAGTGCCTTTCACGGTGGTGACGCAGTGAGTTACATGGTCTTCGGGATCGATCGTACCATCATATATTTTTAGGTAGGGAGACATTTTAAAGGTCTTTGCTATGGCATGCGGAGCAGCGTCATCACTGTATGGCTGCTCAACGAACCGACCAGTATCTCTCTTTGGCAAGAGCTTTGGGACACCCAGTATCTTATCGATCCTTTCCTGGTGTTCTCTCATTTGGTCCCGAAGTGCTTTGTTCTCGTTCTCCATTTCTTCTATAATTTTTAAAATGGCTGCGAGGGTATTGTCACCTGCTCGTGTTGAGCAGGTTTATGGAGGATGCTGGTTAGCGTGTCAGCTAGCCAAGCCTCGAGGAGCTTTTTTACTGCTGGTGGCGTCTCTTCTACCACGGACGTGGAAACTTCTTTACCGAGAGATTTTGTGATGCTACACTGAGGAAGGGGTGATCCACCTTGCCTAGGGGAGGCATTGGGCGTTGTATCCTTGTCCTCTACTTCAGAAATCTCATTGATGGTGTTCAAGAGGTTCGTTGTGAGGTCGCTCACTATCCTCGTTTTTCCTTCTCGGTTACCTGCCATATTAGATCTATGCATACAGAGAAAAGAGATCTTGATCTTGTCCCTTTTTTTTACATTAGCGATTCGTGTTGGTTATAAATCTAGAGGAAACTAAAAATTTAAACTAAGAAATCAGTACAGACGACGCCAAATTGTTTGACTAAAAAGTATTAACTTTCGGTTAAACTTTTATATCTTATGTAATAAAGGGTTAAACCTAGTTAATGCTAATATCTCTAGATATAGATCTTGAAAGCATGGATAATGGGGATTGAGTTAGCGGGAGATTGAAAATAACACACATTTAATATCCAAAAGGTATGAGCAATAATGGAGGAGTAACTAGCATTATTAAATAATAATAAATGACATTTAAGTAAATCGGAGGAGTGAATCACCTAATAATGAATGAATTAGATGATTGTTCCCCCTGACAATGATGAGTGACACAAAAATCCTAGAATATCAAACTATTCTTGGATTTGATGGAAAAGTATGGAATAATGTGAGTGAGAATGTTAATGAAAATGTAAAGTTTGTATCTTTGCTAGAGAGAGAATCTTCCTCTAAAAAGAGTTCTTATCAACCGAATATTACATGTCTTACACCATTGTCTCTTTTTCTACTCATATGAGACATGTCCTTAACAAATCCTAATAGTACAAGTGCATATAATATTCACTAGAATATTCTCTTTAATATCCTATTTCAAAAACTAGCCGTTATTGTTCTATCTACGATGTTCGACCTTGGTCATTATTGACAGCTCGACTACGAATTTCGCTGCTTCCTTGTCGACCTTGATTGACACTTTCCTTAATGCTATTTTGCCCCAAATATTCTAGGGCAAATTTTGACCTATACAATTATCGCTTGCATAATCTAAAACAAAAGTTTGGGCTATTCACCTACCAATAAAATTTTAACTTTCAAGAAATTAAGAACTCCATTAAACTGAATATATATTAAAGAGTATAACATAAAACTCTAGAAAAAAATAAATGTATCCTCTTGGAATTACATTTTCATGAATCACACAGTAAACAAACAAATATGAATTCACTCCTTTAACATAGCACACAATTAATAACAAAGATTCCAAGCTTCCATAAGTCTGTTCATAAATAAACTTGCTGTTTAAAATTTTGATTGCATCAGAGCAGCTATGCTTTCATCCACTTGAAAAGCCTTGGCAAGAACATCTGTTGCTATAGCTGGATCCGATCCGAAAACTGTGTTAGCAATGGTTATAACACCAGGATTCTGACTACTTAATGCTGCAATTGCAACAGCATTTCCCTTTCCAACATTGCGTTGGTAGTGAACAAGTCCAATAGGAAAAACAAACGCGTCGCCTTTCTTAAGGACCTTAGTAATATGGCGATTTTCGGGGTTTGAGGTTACAAAACCAACCTGAAGAGTACCTTCAAGAACAGTGAGTATCTCAGTAGCTCTAGGGTGAGTGTGAGGAGGGTTGATACCCCATGGTGCATAGTCGACGCGGACCAATGAAATACCAAGAGTGTTCAGTCCTGGTACTTGAGCTACATTGACAGAAGTGACCTTAGAGCCAACAGCGTTTGTTGTGTTGCCAGCCAAATGCAGCCCACTGAAGAAAAAGTCCTCTGCTTGAACTGACTTGGGATCTTTGCAAGCTAAGCCATTTACCCTGGCTAAAACAATGGAAAAATACAGTGAGAAAATTCATAAAAGCATTCCTTTTACAAAATAAGAGAAAAATGTAATACATGCTTATCGCGCTATTCATTGATTTGAAATACCTAGGCTAGCAGGATCGGCCACACAGAAATCTTGCATTGGACTTGGCTCAAAAGCTAACACATTAACACAGCAAAAACTTACTAAGGCTATGAGATTCAGCAGGAGAAACAGGTTAGCCATTTCAAAACACTGAAAGCCAGAAACTAGGAGGAGCAAAACTGCAAAAGGAAGGAAGAAACTAAATAGAAGAGAAGAAAGATATTTAATTGTGGGATGATATGATTGATAAGTTAGCCTGCTTATATAGAAGAGAGGAGACTTCATGCATGCAAATGTACTTAAGTTTTGTAGAGTAATATGTGTCTTTTGAAAAGATTGTAAAGGGCCGTCCAAGCACATATGAAGACTTTGACAAAGATTAGCTGTCATTTGATAGAATTCTTGCAGAAACAAGACAAGAATAAGAGGTTAGCCGGCTAAGACAAAAGGAAATGGTCCAAGACTATGTTTCAAGGATGGACAAGTGAAAAACTTATTCAACTGAGATCTGATGGACTGCTTCTTTTAAAAATTTATCCCAATCCTTTAAATTAATCAACTGCATATGGATTCCTGCTCTTCACTTGTTCTTATCAATAGTAGTGATGTTGTGGAGTTATTCATCATGATGTATCCTTCCAAAGAACATGCTAAAGTTACAAAGTGTAATAATACTGGATCCAAGTTTTATCATTTTGATTTAGTGCATGTCCTTTGATTTACAAGAAACTACCTATGAAATCACAAATTCTTAATAATATGTTGTCATCGATTGGAAACAGCCTTTCTGCCCTTTCAGGTAGGGGTAAGGCCTGTGTACGTATTACCCTCTCCAGACCCCACTTCGTGGGACTATACTGGGTAGTTGTTGTTGTTATTGTTGTTGTTGTTAATAATATGTTGTCAAAGGTTATTGGAATAGCTGCCTCAGGAAGTTGCCGCTACCTGTTACATATATGCGCGCTTTTGAGCAAAATTCCCCCCCGTTAAAAAATAGGTTCAACTCATATCAAATCGAATTTTGTTCCACAGCATAGAAATGTTTTTCTAATCAAAACCCTTCTCAGCGTTCAAAAGATTTGAAAGAAGTAATTTTTCAAAAACATCAATAACTTATAGAGCAAAATTCATTTTTTCATTGAGCAAATCTAACCTGAAACCTATAGAGGTTTACCAAGGGAAAACCGAAAATGAAAGAACAGAGGTGCATCAGTATCACTAGAAAGCATACATATTCCATCAAGCTACAAAAGAAGCAAATAAACTTTTCAGGACTAATCGCTAGAAGATCCATCATCGTCTTCATGCGCCGCCACAACCTTCTCGAGAAACCTCTTCCTTACTCCATCCAGCACAGCTTCTCTGGACTGTTCCTGCCTGCTACACCCATCATTTAGAACAGGATCTGACTGGCAGAGTGTCAATGCAACACCTGAAATAAAGGAAAATGCAGATCAATCATTTCATCCCCCAAACAGGGCCAGCAGAACAGAGCAAACATATTGATAATACAATACCTAGCACCTGCTCAAAATTGCAAGAGATTAAATTTAACAGCATAAAGAACTAGAGTTGCTACCAAGGTCTGCTGAGAATGGTTAGATGCACTAGTCACATTTTCCAGAAAGGGGGCTGCGATCCAGGGGTTTTCACATGATTCATTAAAATTACTGGTTAGGTCTTGCATGTACACGATTAACTGCTATGTGACTTATAACAATTCAAGGAATTCTTCAAATACTAGAAGGCAAATCGAGGTAACAGGAGAGAACCCAAAAAAATGATAAAACCAATGAAAAGGTTATGCAGGTCAATGGGCACAATTCCAACTTCTAGAACAACCCACGGTCACAACCTAAGTTGCTCAGGTTCTTCACCTTCGGTGCCGCACCCGTGTTGTCACGACATGAGAGAACTTGCTAAAAAAATGATAAAACCTATGAAAAGGTTATGAAGGTCAATGGGCACAATTCCAACTTCTAGAACAACCCATGGTCACAGCCTAAGTTGCTCAGGTTCTTCACCTTCGGTGCCGCACCCGTGTTGTCACGACATGGGTGTGGGATCCGCACCGGATCTGATCAACCTATTCTGGGTACTTTGACTAAAATCAATTCGGATAGATACAATGTGTTTTGAAAACAAAACAAAAGCTAGGGTCATGTTGAAGAAAATAGAATACCTTCTATATAGAAATTTCTATGTAGTCCTTTTCCTTTTATCTCCTTCTTGGATTCTTCTCTTGTTCAATATCTTCTACTTCTCTGAATACCTAGTAAGTTTTTCACCTAATGTCTCATAATTTAGACATATTTTTCTAGTTCTATTTTTAAATATTTTAATTATTTTTGGCCGAATCCTGACACCTGTATCGCTACCTGGATCCATACCTCCGAATCTTAAAATTTAGATCATGAAGGATCTGACCTCTAGATCTGTACCAGTATGGGACACCCGCACCCGAGTCCGAGCAACATAGATCACAACTATGTTGAGATATTTTATTGACCACTAGACCACATCCTTGGTGCATAGTCGGTGTGGTTATATTTTAGTATCATGAGAGATACGCTGATAGCTACAAGCCTACAACACACTCTTGAAGTAATTTCAGCAGGTATCACCTAATTTCAGTAGTAGTACCAACCCACAGCCCCTCTTGGTGCCACAGGACCAAATCCCACCAAAGAAGAAATAGACCATGTTGCAACAACAACAAATGAGAAAATAAAAGAAAGGCCCTGCTCAAGCTTTACAGCAATTATACAAGATCTTAAGAGAAAATTCCCAGAAAGGAAGAAAAGTTTTGTTAATTGTACAAGCCATGGTTATAATATGGATTTACCCATATAGCGTCTGAATGACAGCCTACACAAAAGTATTCATACAGGAAGGTAGATGGCAGTGGGCAACACTCTAAATGAACCCAGCAAATTACTACCACTTGAAAGAGTAATAAAAGGAAGTTGACCCAGAAAGTCAACAACTTCGTTAAATCATGCAAAAAGAGAAAGAAAGAAAGAGAGAGTTGAGGTAACAATGGGACAACCACTATGAGGAACATACCTTCGGGTGTGCATCTCCGACCAAAACTATGAAGCCCAACATAATTTGACTTCAATGAACTGTTGTTGTACACCAAAACAGTTGGAAGATTACAATCTGGATAGTTCGGAATGCAATCTGTAGAGATAATTTTGACAAATTTTGTTGCAGGGTATTTTGTAGCCAATTCTTCTAAGCACTGCAAAAGTATCTGGCAGCCTGAGTATCTATAAAGAGCATAAAATGCTATTAGAAAGACTGGCATGGGGCTAAAAGAGAGAAAAGAGTACCATCTAGGTATAAACATATTTGAAGCTCAAGAGTGCGATGTAAGCTGGCTACGGTGATGAAGAGATGAAAGCATTACTTACCCATCCTTATACAGAAGAACAACCACCCAGATATCTTCTGGAGCTTGGGAAACCTCACGCACAAAATCCGATCCAGAAATTGGTATCACTGATCCAAATCTCACAACCTTAGCAACTTCTTTCATCTCGGCCAACCTCTTCATCCTTTAACGATAACACAGGAAACACATATAAGACACTCTCAACTTCATATTAGCTCTCAAGCTATATGGCAATATCTCATAAGTACTAGATCAGCGTAATTGCATGTGCACTTTTGCATTGTGTAGCTAATAAGGAGTAAAACTGAAGTTAACCAAGTTAAACAAAGACACGTCAACCACTAACAAAAATATAATGCCAAAACAGCTTTTATACCATAGTTTCTTAAACAAGACGCAAGAAACTAATCCCACCCAAAGATGAGTACAACAAAAAAAATGCCACTTGGTTTGTTAATCATAACACAATTCTATAATGCTCACTTCTTTGCTTTGGAAATCGTTTCTTTATTCGACTTGCATTTTGAATTTTTGTTTTATTGAACAAAGGACCAAATTGGCCAGATTTTAAAGGATGGATACAGATGTAGAGGGTGGGGTATGAATAGATAACACAACATCCGTTGAAACATATGGAGATACAAAGGGATACAAGAATGTAACAACATAGAGTCTAAAGGAAGACACTTTTGAAAATGAAAAGATGATCGGATGGAACTTTAAGTAGTCTGAGAGAATAGTGAAGGGTTGACTAGTAGCAGTATGGCTTGCCCTATGCCTTCTATTTTCAAAAAAAAAAAAAAAAAAAAAGAAACTGATCTTGGCAAGTCGTTGTTACATTGACAGAGACACCTAGAAGACAACTCTGAAATGCTTATGAGGTGAATTTTTATGGCAGTGGCGTTCCAAAGGGAGGAAATGTCATTCGGAATGTTCAACCAATCTCTGTATAACCTTAAACTGGTGACGCACGAACAAACATCCTATTTCCCATCTTAATCTGTTCTGTAGCATAGGATGAGAAGCTAGCACAGATGCTTCTTTTATGATTACATCAGCTGCAAAGCTGCTAAGGCCACAGCTACCTCATCCATCTACAGGCACATTTTGGTAATTAGCTTTTGTGATATAACAGACCACAGTTCGAATTAGATAATAACTTTAGCGTTTTATAACTGACAGTGAAGTTCCTCAAACTTCAAAGGCTCTAACAAATCCTAAGGTTTGCTTAGTCTGTGTATGCTAAGAAAATCAGGAAAAGAAATGTAAAGAAACAATTTTTAAACACTAACAAACTCAATAAAAGACTTGATTTAATCTATAGCTTTGGGTCAAACCCTATATATGTGTTACAGAAATCTAAGTACAAATATTTAATTTTGGGACCCAGTAATTAGCGAACACAGATAGTTCAAATCCTGGATCCGCACACAATTGGAGTATATGAAGTGTATATATTGAAAAAAGAAACCTGTATTCTTGGAGGAAGCGATCGTCATTGAGATCGGGGTCATCTTCGAGATCGTCAAGCTCATCTTGGGTTCTGTCATCGATCCAATCTTTGTCTTTGGAATTTTGATCCCCAGAAGGAGTAAAAGGGGCGGGCTTGAAAGCAGGAGGTTTTGGAGGGAGATTTCCGAGCTTCCTCTGAATATCATCCCACTGTGTTGATGCTCCTTCCACATCCTTGTACACGAAATGGTAATCCCCCATTTTTTATTTGATTCTCTCTCTCTTTCGCAGACTCTGTTAGGATTTGATTTTTTCTCGTTTGCTGGAGTTTCTGTTAGCCTTCTTTTCATAACCCGAATGGACCCGACTCCTCACTGTGAGCCCCAAAAAATCAACTCCCAAAATAGCAGCCGGAGTACCTACAAAAATTACTAATTCGAACTAGTACGTGGATATAATTTTAAAAATTACTTTGATAAGAAAAAAGTCCCAACTCACCCCCCATGTTTGCGTAATGCATAAGGTGTTGTATTAGTAATAATTTTTCAAGATCTATAATTGATGTAAATTTTATTCAACCAAATGGAATATTATATCAAAATGGAATACAACAACGACCACGATCCAGTGTAGTCCCACAAGTGGGATCTGGAGAGGGTAGTATATACGAAGACCTTACGTCGAGGGGCATACATAGAATTTTTCATAAGCAGTGTCGACGTTTAAAGAGTGAATAAATAAATAAATATAACATTGATGCTATATTTTTCTTAAAAAAATAAGATTCAAATTATAACGATAAAATGCAATACAACTACAATATTATAACTTTCTTCGGCGCGTTTTCACTTTTTAAAATGTATTCATAAAGTCTCATAGTACTACATATTCATATAAGGCATCACACAACCGCTCAAATTTAAATAAGTTTCAAGGAATTTAAAACACTTATTTTTCGGTATAAACGTGGTTTCGCCTCATTGATCCTTTCTTCCAAGTTAGATGAACTTTCAAATGTTAAACTTGATTTTAAAATCATAAGTGGTGCTTTAGGAGGATATCTTTCCACTAAAACTCAAGTTGAATTACAAATTAAAATAAGCCCTAAATAATTCACAAATCCAACTCACAAAGAATAATGTCTTCAACAAATTCCACTAAAAAGAAATGTAAAGAAAAAGAGGTAGCATAGTTCAATATGCATCTGCTACTACTATCGGGGTTCAAACTCCTTACCACTCACTCACTTTAAGCTGCTTATCCAATGAACCAAGACACTCTTCTTGGCAAGCTTTGTCATTTTGTTGTTTATAATGACTTATTTTGGAATATTATAAATTTAATAAAATATATATATTTAATGAATTTTTCCGACGAAGTGGTGTCGGATGACATTGCTTGCACAAGGGTGCATCCGCCCCTGCTTACGTCTATCCCGATAGGGTAGGGAGGCTATTTTGAAAGACCCTCGACTCAAGAAGACGAAAAGACAAAAAGAGAGAATATATTAGCACCATCATGGAAATAATAACAACAACACAAGAACCATCGAATAGATAAAAGGCAAAAATAATGACCAGTAAATAAGGCACAACACTATGAAAATGGAAGAGTAGTGTAAACACAACACTGACCACTAGCAGTCTAAGACTAAATCCTATCAGCCTAGCCTCACCCTGGTAGACTAAATATGCTGAACTACCTCTTAACCCATAACCTTAATGCCCGACCTTCACAACTTCCTATTGAGTGCCATGTGTGAGCGCGTGATTTTTGCCCTATATATCCTAACAACACCCTACCCCCCCCCCCCCCNCGAGGATCTTTGATCCAACGGCCCTGAAGTGGGCCTAAATATATATATTTATATCCTAACAACCCCCTATCCCCCCCCCCCAAGCCCGTCTCTCTCTCACCCTACCCCTTAGAGAACCCTCCACCGCCTCCATCGCACACTACTTACCGAAAATCGCCTTCGCCGGCAGCGGTGCTCCGATTGCCCCCATTTTTGCACCAGAGCTTCACCTTCTTCCCCTCATCCACATGCCACCATCCATTCCCCTCGAATCTCACCAAAAATCGCCTAAAATCCCCAAACCCTAGGGCACCGCCATTGACTCCTCCGCCGTGTCCGGCGGCGCCACCATCAATCACCCCCAAATTCACACCAAACAACCACCACACCCTCCTCATCTCATATCTACCACCAATTTCTCAAAACCCTCACCCATTTGTTTCAAATTCCAAATCTAAAAGTCCAAAAAATAACAAAACCCTAATTCGTTCCTCGTTCTGATTTCTAGTGGTTTCAAGGCTCTATTCGAGCCAAAATTTATGCCAATCGATTGTTCTCATTAAGAACAATTGATTAGTGTCATTTTTGGGTCATTTCGAAGTTCACCGGAGTCCAGCCAACCCATGCAAGCCCTGGTTCAGGTTTTCCCTTCGAGTGTTTCTGGTATGGTTTCGTCGTTTGTTTCGTTTCTTTCTTTTTCTTTTGTTGTTTTCTCTTTTCAAGAATTCTTTCAAGAAATTTTTCCGTCGTAAATCTATTTTTCTTCTTTTTGAAGGTTGTTCCTATTTTATTGCAAAATCAGTATTCATAAAAGGGTTTGTTAATTTGGTTTAGTCTATAGTTCACTGGAGTTGCATTTTTGTTGTTTTCCTGAGTTTTAGTGCTCATTTCAAAATTGTTAGTTGATCTTGGTTCTCAATCATTGAGGGTGGTTAATGTTGTTCATCATATGCGTTGATTTTCATTCCAATGGCTTTTCTGAGTTTGTGTATGTGTGAAAATGATTTAAGTATAATTCAAAGGTTCACATGTACTCGTTAGGGGTCATTCGAGCATGTTTTTATCAGTTTTCTAGCATGATGTAAATCCTATCTAGGGTTCTTGCGATAGACTAAGTCTTTTTGATTCAATTCACAGTTGTTAAGTGCATTCCAAGTCTTGCATATTTTCTATTTTTGATCCATTTCAAGGTGTTAGCTCGTTTATTCTCTGTTGGTTTACGTTTGTAGATATTCAGTACTCTGAGGGGGGTAATTGAATAATCAAAAACTTAAGAGGTCATAAAGGCTAGGCAAGGACTGTAATAAGTAGGCTGTATAAGGGTAATTTAGGGCTTATCTACCTAGGGAAATATCACGTTATTCTAGAACAAGGGGCAGCTGGCCTGATTTGGTTAGCTGAGGTGCTGGAGCCAATGAGGACAGGACAACTGTCCATTTTCTGTTAAGAAAGATATCCCGTGAAGGGTATTTTGGGGAATTCCTATTTCTTTGCCTTGGAGGGTACACAACAAATTTTCTACCTTATAAATAGGGCCCTTCCCTCATTCAGAAAAGACAGTGGGGAATACCCAAAAAAGACCTAATTGATAGAAAAATCAGAAAAATAAAATGCGGCTGAAGAATTTTAGGAGAACAACACTGTTTCATTGAGTTCTTTTAGCATTTTCCAATGTTTTTCCAATACTGAGGCAATTTATGGTTAGCTGGTAATAAAATGGGTTAAAATCAAATCTGGTTTGAGGTCTGCTGGTCCATTGAGTGCCTGAAATTAGTGTTTGGGTCATTATATCTCATCTGCTAGGTTTAAACTGGGCTGCTGGTTCATTTTCTGATTGCTGGGCTCTACAGCTTTGCTGTTGTTGATCTCTGTTGTTAACTACTGCTGATCCCCCTTTTTTCTTTATTTCTTCAATCTCAGGTACACTTCCCTGAAATTCATACAATGTAATCTTCAAAGTGGGAGCCGAGAAGTAGAAATAGAATGTTTTGATGTTTAAATGTCTGACTATTAGTTCCTAATCAGCATTTAGTCTTTTTCTTCTCTTTCTTGTTTCATGCTCTCCTTCAAAAAGTGATGTGTATTTACTCCATAATCTGTATCTGTTTCCTCTATTATTTTTAGATCTAGCTTATATTTGATTTCAGGCTTTAGTTTAGTTTGCTTATTTCAGAGCCTGAAGTTTGTATCGCAGCCTTTCATCATATTACCTCCTGGAGTTCGAAGGAGGCATTTGAGTCTTGAGAAATAGGACTCAAATAATGAGTCTATGGTTAGACAAATTATAAAAAAGGGCTAAGCTAGGTTCCTATTTATGTAGCATATTTTAGGACTGTGTTTGAGTTTTGTTTTGTTGTTTTAATTCTACCTTCCTTCTCAAGTACTGGTGCTAGAATTGTCGTGGTGGAAACTTAATGAACAAGTTCATTAGTCGAGTTAGTAGTTACTACCTCTTGCTTCAATTGTGATTTGCCTTCGAATTGGGCTTTTCTGTAGGGCTCGTTTTCACCACTTGAAAATCAGAAAATCAGCGTGTTTGTAATAGCAGTAAGTCATTGGGCCCAGGCCTGAAGCTGTCGGAAATTAGATGAGTGTGAATTTGATTATCTTGTAACTTAAGAATTTTCGTTTTTGGCCTTTTAATATTGCAACTTTGTGCCAGTCTTAGTATTGAGCCATATGCTTTTGTTAGATATTAGATTAATTGAAAATTGGTCACCGTTCTTAAGCTAAAAAAGGCTACGTGAGTGAAATCAGTTTTTGGATTCGTTTTCTCTATTTTTATAAATAAATGAGTCAAATCGACATTCATATTTTGTTTTTTAGTCAGTTTTCAATTTGTTTAGACAGGGTGTAAACCCAAATATATGCTATTGAATCCTAGCTGGGCTGGCCATTAAGGTTTCGGCCCAAATCTTTTAAGGTCGATGTCCCCTCCCCCCCCCCCCCCCCCC
>MU730074.1:21365-75243 GCA_026770625.1 Nicotiana glauca
GCTAAAAGGGGGATTAGACATTGTTTACATATTTCATTTTGGGTTCAAGCTTCAGCATAAAAATACCAAGGAATTCCTTTAGACTTTTCCTTTAATTAGGTTAGACTTTTCAAATGGATTGAGGTGCGCCATGCCGAACAAAAATTCCAATTGCGTGGCCCTCGTATTAATTTCATAACCTAGATGTCAAAAATAAATAATATTTGTAGTAAATCCTTTAGGGCCTTTAAAACACCAGCGTGATTGTGTATACGTTCGCGTAACATAATTACGATTTCTAAAAATAAAACCGGAGTATGCGTTCACGCAATTTTGGCGCAAATTTTCTTAATAAAAATAAAGCGTTATTAATTGTGGACACGTTCGCATGACATAATTTTTGACGCGCCAAACAAGCGGCAAGCGGGTATACGTACGTGTAACCCGTTTCAAGATAATTTTTTTATTTAAAAGCGGTAAGAAGTAAATGCACATAGGTTCTAAAATCATTAATTAAACAATTTTAGTAAGCCAAGTATTATCAAAGCGACCGTGCTAGGACCATGGAACTTGGGAATCCCTAACACCTTCTCCCGGGTTAACAGAATTCTTTATCCAGATTTCTGTGTTCGCAGACATAAACAGAGTCAAACCTTTTCCTCGATTCGAGATTTTAACCGGTGACTTGGGACACCATAAATATCCCAAATGGCGACTCTGAATCTTCTAATAATATTATCCCGTTTCGATTTTCTTTTAATTGGAAAAACTCCCTTTATTATACCCTTTTCGGGGGTGTAGTAGAAAAATGAGGTGTGATACTATGTCCTTGGAGATCCGAAGTCTCATCATATCTCGCCTGATCACCTCTCCCAAATACTTATTAGGCCGCCCTCTACCTCTCCTCGTACCCACCAACACCAATTACTCGCACCTCCTTACTGGGGCATCCAAGCTCCTCCTCTGAACGTGCCCGAACCATCTGAGTCTCGCTTTTCGCATCTTGTCATCAATAGGAGCCACACCCACCTCCTCGCGAATATCTTTATTCCTAATCTTATCCATCCTAGTGTACCCGCACATCTACCTCAACATCCTTATTTCTGCTATTTTTATCTTCTGGGTATGTGAATTCTTAACTGGCCAATACTCAGCCCCATAAAACATGGTCGGCCTAACCACCGCCCTATAAAACTTACCTTTGAGTAGCGGAGGCACTTTTTTTGTCACACAGGACTCCAGATGCTAACCTTCATTTCATCCACCCCACCCCTATACGGTGTGTGACATCCTCGTCGATCTCCCCATCCCCATGGATAACTGACCCAAGGTACTTGAAACTGCCTCTCTTGGATATGACCTGCGATCCAAGCCTCACGTCCATGCCCGCTTCCCTCGGCTCGACACTAAACTTGCATTCAAGATATTCCATCTTCGTCCTGCTCAACTTGAAACCATTTGACTTAAGGTCCTATATCCAAACCTTCAGCCTCTCGATAACACCACTCCACATCTTGTCAATTAGAACAATGTCATCAGCGATAAAATAAACCATGGTACCTCTCCTTGAACATGGTGTGTCAGTGCATCCATCACCAGAGCAAACAAAAATGGGCTAAGCGTAGATCCTTGGTATAACCCCATAACAATCGGGAAGTGCTCGAGGTCGTCTCTTACAGTCCTAACCCGTATCTTAGCTCCATCATACATGTCCTTAATCTCCCTAATGTAAGCAACATGCACACCTTTAGCCTTTAGACATCTCCAAAGAACCTCTCTAAGAACCTTGTCATACGCTTTCTCCAGATCAATAAACATCATGTGTAGATCCTTCTTTCTACCCTGTATTGTTCCACCAACCTCCTAATACGGTGTATAGCTTCCGTAGTAGAACGACCCGACATGAACCCGAACTAGTTGTCTGATACAGACACCGTCCTCCTCACCCTCGCTTGTACTACCCTATTCCACACTTTCATGGTATGACTCAATAGTTTGATACCCATATAGTTGTTGCAGCTCTGGATGTCACCTTTGTTCTTGTACAACGGAACCACTGTACTTCACCTCCACTCATCTGGCATCCTCTTCGTCCTGAAAATAACATTAAATAACCCTGTCAGCCTCTCTGAACTTGCTCTACCCACATACCTCCAAAATTCTACCGGGATCTCTTCGGGCCTGGTAGCTCTTCACATACTCATCTTACGCATAGCTCCCACGACCTCCTAAACCTTGATGCGCCTATAGTACCCAAAATCATGGGTGGCTCTCAAAATGCCAAAACGCGCCTAGCACAATATCCTGATCACCTTCTTCATTTAGAAGTTTATGAAAGTAAGACTGCCATCTCCGCTTAATCTGCGCCTCACCCATCAATACTCTACCATCCTCGTCTCTAATGCACCTCACTTGATCCAGATCCCTCGCCTTCCTCTTCCTCACCTTAGCTAGCCGGAATAACTTCTTCTTCCCGCCTTTGGCCACTAGATCCTCGTACAAATGACTAAAAGTCGCAGTCTTAGCCTCCGTGACCGTCGATTTTGCATCCTTCCTAGCTACTTTATACCTCTTCCTATTCACTCCTCTCAACCTCGCATATGCTCCCTACTAACTTCAGGTACACCGCCTTTTTCACTTCCACTTTACCTTGGACCACTTCATTCCACCACCATTCGTCTTTGTGCCCGCTAGTGAAACCCTTCGAGAATCCCAACACCTCTCTCACTGCCTCCCATATATAATCTGCCATTGTCGGCAACATGACACTCGCGTCCCCACTACTCCTCCAGGCTCCCACAGCCGATAGCCTCCCTTCTAACTCCTGAGTTTTATGCTTATTCCTGAGCTTTATCCTTAGTCTATATCAAAATTGAATAATCACGTATAAATGGCATGTCATTCTTTCAAACATAAAAAAGAAAAAAGGCTATTATTTCTTTTATATATAATTATTTTTTAACTTAATTTAAAGAATGAAATGTAGAATTTTTTTAGCAACAAATAAGTTTCAACGGAAGATAAATCGAATTCAAGCCCTTGATGATTTCATCAATGGAGTGTATATATAAGAGAGCCTTCAAAGTTTTTATGAGATAGTTGCATTGTGTATGATTGATCTCATGTTAAAAGTTGAGAAGTGCATCGTAGACATGATATACTCTGTAGACAGTGCAGTGAGGCACATATATCCTCATATTGTGGAGTACATATATTTTCTAGCCATTTACTTATTTGAATAAAAACAACGATTAAGTTAGATGTAAACATATTACTCTTACGATTTAGTTTCACTTTTGAAAACTTAAGGGTCACTTGGTACAATGGTGGGATATTCTAGGATATCCCACCTTCTATATGGGATAACTAATCCCATCATTTTAGTGTAAAAGTTATCCCGACCAAATATAAGATAAAGTTAATCCCAAACTTTATCTCATGTACCAAATAACCCCTTAAAGGACTATTATGCTTCACCTTAGATACTTATAGGGAAGTAGGGATCAATTTAGTGATGCTCTAAAATTAAGGGACGATTTTGTTTTTCTCTCATTTTGCCTAGCAATTAATGTTGATTAAAACATCAGAAGATATTCCAATCATGTTTGATTCAAAAGATATTGGAATCTAATTGAACAAATCAATCAAAAAATGAAGTGGTAAATCTCAACTAAGCATAACAAGCTCTAGAACAGAGATGCAAGTAATGAACACGATGGAAAGTAGTTGCTGATCTTATGAAAAAGGCGATAATATCACAATGAGAAGGACAATGGAGAGAGTTTACAAGTTTTTCTTTCAATTGAATCGGCCTCAAAAGATCGAGAGAATCTCCCTTTACTGGGTATCTCCTCCCCTATATATAAGGGCTAATCCCTTTTTGCACCATAGAGAAAATACCCTAGGGAATATTCGTAAGAATATCCCAAAATACCCCTAATTGGGCCTACACTGCTGCAACAGTCGTTCGTCCTCTATCTGCTATCTGTCATCCCTCGTAGGACGTCCCGCTTATGAAGACCTCATATTCCATTGCTCTAGTCAAATGTTTGTGGTCATCCAAATTTAGACTCATACAGTTAGTCCCTCCGCTTGTCGAGGTTGCAATTTAGCGCATCCTCGATAAGCGGACATCGTCCATCCTTCATGGAGAAATTTGTCTTCATGGAGCGTTATGACTTGGCCAACAGTTGGGGGTCAATGGGCTCAATAGGAAATTGGTGGTGTGTCCTATCGAGAAATGACATCAACTCCATATGTGTCATCATTATGCGTATTTTCGAGACTGAGGCTGACGGCTTGTCACTTTGGTTTTGGTGCCATCCTACAGTCTTTCGCTCGATTCCGTGCAACTCTGCTGCATTTTCCTTTGATTCTGATGCTATCCAATCCTATAAATAGGGGAGGGTTTGTTCTTTCAAAAACTCTTGGCCATTTCATCTCTTGCCCTTCTTTCATACCTCTCCTGTGTTTAACATTTTCTTTGCTTATTTATCTTCCCTTGTTCATTCTTAGCCCTCTCTGTCACTTTACCATATTATTATCGGGTAGATGCATAAATCACACCAGTCTCAATAAAGGTTTTTTGACGCCACTCTGATATCCATGGCACCCCCTTTTAGCGATGAGGGCATGATGGCAGAGGAAGGAGATAGCTTTCCTACCGTTGAGAAGTTGCTGCCGAGACACCCTATGTCTCGAAGTGATTTTCTCAAAGATCCTCCTCCTACTCCTATCCTTGTATTCTTCGAAATGGAGCAAGTTCACATTGATTCTCTCTGTTCAAAGTATAAGAACCCCGCCCACATTGATATGGTTCCAGGGGAAAGGGATTTTGTGGAAACTCATAGGCCTGGATACTGTGCTTTTTATGAGTACCCTTTTGTGATCGGTCATACATTCTCGCTTCTTCTATTAGCGGAGGAATTCTGTCGATTCTACCAGGTCTGCCTGACTAAACTTTCTCCGTATACGCTTAAAATACTCTTGCTGCTGACCAAATAGGCAGAGTTGGCGGGGTGTGAGGTTATGGTTCACCACCTTTTGCACTTATTTTCGCTTAGCTTTCACAGGGGTACCATGGTGCATTTGAGGCACCGGGGGACAAAAGGACTGGTAGTTGGGACCAACGACAGGGCGAGTCGTAAGTTTTGGAATAAGTACTTCTTTATCAGAACTTCCCACATCGTGTCTGATCCTTCTAGGTTCCTAGAGCGATGGAATGAGAAACATGACTGTCACCACTTATTTTACCCCCCCGCCCCCTTTCTTTTTTTGTTTCTCCTTTATTTACCTTAGTTTTTGTTTACCTCTTATTTGCAGCTATGGGGCGCCCACCTCGCCCTATTACAGGTATAAGGGATTGGGTATTACGTATGTTCCCCCATGCAGTGGAGACTCTAGACTGGCTTGCTTTTGTAAAATGCTTCGGGCCGAGAGTCTCATCTGGTAAGTGATTTCCCTTATATCACTCGTTGATTGTATATCGTTGCTTATTCATACAACTTTTTTGATAACAGGTCGGGGAGCTTCTAGGCGTAGGGCCCCAGTCTTTGTATTTGGACAGGCTGTTGCTGCTGCAAGGATACAGTTTACACTGAGTGAGTCCGTCCGGGAGGGCTGGGCTCAACCGATACATAGAGAGGATCCTTCTCGCGAGATGTTCATGAGGGAAGAGACCTCTTCCGTGTCGGCCCATCACCCCGCGGACGAATCCTCTAATGGGGACGAGTCATTGCTGAGGAAAAGAAGGAGAATGGAGCTCAGAAAAGAGGTGGCCATGGACGTTGGTAGGAGCAAGATGGGTGCTTTGCAAATGGCACATGCTCCCTCTTTTATGGTCGATGTTATTGTGATGGGGAGGTCCCCTCAAATGGAAGGGGTATACTCGAGAGGTGGTTCCATGCATTCCGCTAAGGGCGGCACGTCCTCTAACATCGAAAGTAGCCTACAAGTCGAAGGTGATGGCTCGGGTTTGGATATCGACCCGACAGACGTTCGTGAATTTTTGGAGCGCTACACTCATGTGGAGGTTAGGACGAAGGGCTCTGATCGACATATAGTTTTCCTTGGGGACACTATAACATATATTGTCGAATTATGATTAGGTGGCATCTGTTTTAGCCCCTTTATGTGCTGCCCCCAAGAGCGAGGCTCTTAGAATGATGAACAACACAGAATTGTCTCGGAACGTCACCGGTATGGCCTTGGGGGTAGATATATTTCTCTTCTATTTTGTCATTGGGTTTGCGCTACTACTTTTTATCTATATTTTTGTTTTGACTTTTTCTTGTTGTACCCAGACCCTTATCATGGATATTGAACGTGAGCTCCGGGAAAAGAAGAGGATGGCCATCTATGAGAAGATGCTCTCCAAATATCAAGAGTATCGCACTAAGCATCGTGCGATAGCCGACATCTACCATCAGGACCCGAGTTCCAATTGTTTCGTAAAGGGCTCAAACAGAGTGAGGACCAACTGGCGCGCAAGGTCAAGGAGCTACGAGAGTGAGACGAGGATCTCATGAAGGTCGTTACCCAGAATATTGAACTTGAAGCGTCCCTCAAGGCTAGGAAAGACGAGCTCGAATTATGTAGAGGGGTGATGGCTGAGAATACTGACCTGCAGGCAAGGGTGGCCAGTCTGACCAATGTATTGGGTATGAAGGTGGTGGTGATCGACGATCTTAAGGGCGAGTTGAGTGTGAGCTCTGATAGATTGGCGACCGTTATTTCTGAAGCGACAGTGTTGGAAGATACTCTTTGCGTTTGTAGGTCGGAGCAAACCTAGGAGAAGGAGTCATTTGCACTTAAGGTAACGAGGTTCGAGGCACGCGTAAAGGAGCTGGAGGCAGAGTTATCTGCAATGACTGGGTAGATGGCATTACTAAGGGCGGAAGACGTGCGCCGAAACTCGCAACCTTCTACGTCCTGTATTTCAGTCAATCCTGGTGTGCCTCGTTATTTGTATGAGTTGTGAGTTCATACCGAGGCCAAGCTCGACGTTTACAAGGCTCTTCATGCTGAGGGGAGGGTGTCTGAAGCTGAGTTTCAGGATGTGCATGCCAAAGCTCATGCAGCTCGTGAGGAATGCGGGTACGACCCTCTTTCTCCTGATAGGGATGACATTAACTCTAATGATGCAAACCTTCTTGCTTCCGACTCTTGGTATGAATATGTGTATGGTATCGTTGATGCTGCATAAAAGTTTTGTTTGTGCTTATTTTGGTCGTAGGATTTTTATAAGGGCTTCTTTGAGCCAATTGTAAAGATAGGTGCCAGTAACAATTTGTTGTAATGAAGAAATTGTTTTGTTGATTTGGCGGCAACCTTTGTAATTTTCATGGCATTTTAGGCATTTATCGGACTGTCAAATCGATTTTATTTCGAGTGAGATCGGACTCCTTCTCTTTTTTTTTTCCGATGGCCTTAGCCAGTTAGATGTTACTTTCGAGCTGGCGTCAAGGTAATATCCTGTCATAGTTCGAGCGAGGTCGAACATGTTTCTTAGTCGATGGCCTTAGCCAGTGGGATGTTTGTCACGACCCAAAATCCACTAAGGGCTGTGATGGCGCCGGACACCACTGTCAGGCAAGCCAACCAAAGTACTTAATCAAATTCCCATTTTACTACTTTTGAAATTTAGGATTTTCCTTCAAATTTACCAATTAAGAAGATAATTGTCTCAAATCAAATTTAAATGATAAACAGTTAATACAAAATACTTCATAACCATCCCAGAACCCGGTGTCACAAGTGCATGAGCAACTTTTTAGAAATCGAATAAAGTACAATAACTGCCCGGAATACAATTAGACAGAAAATAAATAGAAACCTGAGAGAGAGACTATTCTAGCGGCGGGTCGCCTCAAGGAAATACAGCTCACCTAGTCTTCGTGCCAACTATGCTGCTACGCCCACTAGGCCACTAGAGGTGCATGTGCTTGTGCAACAAAAATGCACAGAAGTGTAGTATGAGTACAAAAATAATATGTACTCAGTAAGTATCCTACCTAATCTCGAAGAAGTAGATACGCGATGGCAACTTCGATACTTATTAATGGTCAAATAATAATATTATTAAAGTGGTGATCGCACGAATTTATTAAGGACATCGGTAGATTCAAATGAATTACTAGACACGTAAAAAGTTCCTTTTTATAAAAAGCCTCCGGATTCATAATCCTTTAATTAACAATTATCTCAAGTCGGGAGAGAAACTACAAATATCAATAAATATCAAGGCAAGCAATATAAGCATGCGCAACTCATGTCGAGGTTGTACGGTCCGATCCAACATAAATGTAAAATGTGCACTGCTGAGGGTCGAACAACACGAACCATAGATGCATCTATTACCCCGCTCGCGAATCACCCATACAACGCGGTCAAATTTAAATAAAAAATCACCCTGCTCGCGTATCACTCATGCGACGCAGGTACACAACGAAATACATGCTCAAACAACAAATTAAGAGTTTATCGGGGAACATTTATCCAAATAAAAGCCAAATTCTCTTTTAACGATTTTTTGAGAAAATGAGGTTTAATCCTTTTTAGAATTCATTTACCAATTCGATGAGATTTAAGCAAGTCATACTGTCAATAACATTACAAGTATTCCAAGTACATCATGCTTTTTGTTCCTAGACTACCCGGACAATAACATAATAGTAGTTACGCACGGACTCTCGTCACCTCGGGCGTACTTAGCCCCAACAAACAGGAGCACATAACCAATTAATTCACCTATGGGGACAATTCCCTCTCACAAGGTTAGAAAGGAAACTCACCTCGCTCCGAAGATCCATAGCCGGCATTCCACGCCTTTCCGAAGACTCGAATCGATGCGCAATGCTCCAAAACTAGCCAATAATCATGCAAATCCATTAAGATATGCTCAATTACTCACTATAATCCAATTTATAGGTATTTCTAACCCCGATCGAAAAGTCAACAAAATTGCCCTCGGGCCCACGTGCTCGGATTCTGAAATTTTTTGAAGATTAAATTTACCCATGAACTCACGAACTCAAATATATGATTTTCTCTTAATTCCATACCCAAAACCGTGGTCAAAATCCAAGAATACTAATTTTCTACGTCTTCCTCAAACCCCCAAATTTCTACCAATTTCTATGTCCAAATTCGTATTAAATCATGTGTTTAACTTAAAACTAGCATAAATTACTTACCTCATGATGAATGACGGAACCCTTTTCAAAAGCTCCAAAAATCGCCCAAGCCAAGAGAAAAATGGGTGAAATGAACTCAAACCCCGATTTTAAACATTCTACCCAGCCCAGATCCGCCCTTCTTTGCGTTCGCGGCCTATTGCTCGCATTTGCGAAGGCCAGTTACCCAGTCCCTTCGCGTTGGCATACCAAGCCTCGCATTCGCATAGGCCAATGACCCCAAGCCCAGCTTTTCCTTGTACGCGTTCGCGATCTCTCCCCCGCGTTGGCGTAGTAGCTCAGCCTACCCCTTCGCATTCACGAAGGCCAAATCCAGCAACCTCCCACTTTCCTCTTCGCGAACGCGGGACTCCCTTCGTGTTCGCGAAGATGGAAACCAGATACCAGGAATCAGCAGCAGCTTTTTACCCAAATTCGATCCGTTAACCACCCAGAATCGACCTAAGGCCCCCAGGACCCCAACCAATCATACCAACCAGTCCCAAAATACATTACGGACTTGCTCGAGGCCTCAAATCACATCACACAATGCTAAAATCATGAATCGACCTCCAATCCAAGCTTTATAAACTTTAGAATTTCAAACTTCTACTTTCGATGTTTAAACCTGTCAAATCACGTCCGATTTACCTCAAATTTTGCACATAAGTTATATTCAGCATTACGGACCTACTCCAGCTTCCGGAATCGGAATCGGAATCCGACCCCGATATCCAAATTCCACTTCTGGTCAAACTTTTCAAAAACCTTCAATTTTCTATATTTAGCCAAATGACTCCAAAATGACCCACGGACCTCAGAATTCATTTCTGATTGCGCTCCCAATACCAGAATCACCATACGGAGCTATTCCCAGACTCGGAACCCCAAACGGACATCGATAACACTAAAATGCACTTCAACCCAAACTTATGAAATTCTATCAAAAATGCCAACTTCCACAATAGGCGCCAAAATGCTCTCGGGTCATCCAAAACCCGACCCGGGCATACGCCCAAGTCCAAAATAATCATACAAACTGCTGGAACCTTCAGATCCCGATTCCGAGGTTGTTTACTCTGAAATCCAATCTTAGTTAATTCTTCCAACTTAAAGATTTCGAAATGAAAATTCTCTTTCCAAATCAACTCTGGACTTTCAGAAATTCAATCCCGACCACATGTACAAGTCATAATACCTGAAGTGAAGCTACTCAGGGCCTCAAACCGCTGAACGATGCGCTAGAGCTCAAAACGACCGATCGGGTCATTACATTCTGTCCCACTTAAACATACGTTCGTCCTCGAACGTGCTAAGAACTGTGCTGGGGTTGTCTGAAATCACTATTTAACACTTCGAGCACCTACCCGTGCTACCACAACACGGTTGGGCATTTTTGCTTGATCACTGTGAAGATCCCTTTTTCACTTAAGCATATAAGCCTTAGACCCCAATTCCAACATCTGAAATTTTCCGCCAGGCTGTCCCAACATACGCCCACCGTATCGGTAACTACACGCAGCACCAAAACATGATTGCATACCTTAGCTAAATTCACAACTTGCATACTCACATGACCATAATAATATTTTCCGATCAAATTAACCAAAATTCCACGAATCTGATGCTCCCATTGCACCTCATGACCTACATAGGTCTTGCTCTAATTCTTACAATACCGCCACGATGGAAGAGATATGTGGGAATTCATACCCAACCGCCGAATCAACAAATCATTGGGCCTATACTCCTGACAAGAACCATCACCTCATTCTGAACCAAATAATGGTCTTAGCTCTTTAATATACTTCACAAAATCAGATTGCACTGATCCTTAATCTAGTGATCTCGTCTCACCCAATACGAACTGCCTAGGCAATAAGTTATCCCGGACATGACCAAAAATCTCGCATGATGCCACAATGTGCCAATATGCTACCAATTCGAACGTGATATTAAAGGAAAATGAACTCCGAAAAGGAAATCCAATTACCCCACTCGCGAATCATACATGCGACGCGGTCAACATAATTAAACATACACCGCGCTCGCGAATCATGCATGTGGCGCAGGCACACAGCTAATAACAGTTCCTCTCAGGAAAGGAGGACATAAAACAGATACGTGGAACTGTACTCAATATCTCACTGTTGCGGCGTGCCACCCAATCCAAATAACATACACATGGCGGCGTGCCACCCGATCCACTCATAGAATTCATATAAGGAGATATACATCGAGCTAAATTGCTCATTATAACAAAATATCAAATATCGGTCACAAGCATGCTAAGTGTATAATACCATCCCTGGGGAGATATATAGTGCCATAGGCTACAAAACTCAAGCACAACTGAGGTGCAACATACGATCAGAATCTCGAGAGACCTCTTGCTCACATAACATCATCTCTACGCGGAACCTCAACACATAAGTAACTTTCCAAGTCATCTCACAACTCATACGGTGCAATGTATCATTACATGAAATATTTGACAACGAAATAACACCCTGACTACTCCTCCATAAGGAGCGCATTACTGAAATGAACATGTCTGGCCTGATATAAAGTCCACATTCACATTTAAATCCATCCATATACCTCAAGCTGATTCCGATCGCACCGAACTAGGCTAATAGCCTTTCAAAGGTCCATAAATACTCCCCTTTTCTCTCATAACACATAAGAATAATCATCATAACCGGAGTAATCATCCATAGTCCACAACCCAATAAACCGAGTGCCCTTCAAGCATAAATTCTCATATTAACAATACCACCTCGATCTCCATACTTGGTTTCATCCTCCAATCAATCAGTGACTACGTGCCAAGCTTGTACAATCTTCCCGTGGAACACGCCCTCACGACCTTTCGTAACAGATAACAAGTCTGTATATCCATACCACCGACCGTACTAATGCTGAAAAACGATCAAGAATCCATAACCAGGATGCAAAGCCTCCTTCACAAACACCAATCTCAGGTGACGCTGAAAACAATACCAACTTACTTTAAACATCGAAACTACTTCTTGCTCATCCGAGCTCGTGACATTCTCGTCAACACCAAACTGTAACCTTGATCCTCACTTCAAATTCCATACTACTCACTGCACCCAACACGCCAATATACGATAGAACACGATTCCCATCATAACTCCGGGACAACCAATAGATTAACACTTCATCATATAAAAACTTTCCACTTAACTCACTCTAGGAGAACCATTGCGACACACAGGTGTGTGAGCACATGATTTTTGCCTCGAATGAACTACTCCTACAGAATTCCCAAAATTAAGATTTTTCTTTTTATTATTTGATTTTTTAGGAATTAATTGCATAATTTTCGTATTTGTTTACATTTTTGTGTGCATATTTAATTTATGTAATTCATAAAAATATAAAATATATGTGAATTTACATTTAGAATTTAATTTAACATCTTAGGATTAATTAAGTTGTTTTATAAAAAGGAAAATCACAAAATAGTTTAATTTGCACCTTTTAATGTTAATTTTTCATTTTTAGTAGTTTTTCTTAATTTGTTTCTCAGTAATTATGTTAATTATCATTATGTTTAATTAGTATTTTTAGGATAATTAGGGTCTAGGATTTAATTGAGGTTGTAATTTAATTTTGAAAAAAAAGAAGGAGAAGGAAAAGGATTTTGGAAAACTATTGAGAAATGAAAGAAAAGAATTGAGAGGGAGGTCAGTTGGGCCACGTGTAGGCCCAAATTCGTGTATCTCTGAGGCCCGCTCCGGTCAGTGATAACCCGGTCCGTCTCCCATTAATACCCAAACGATATCATTTTGAGTTCCAAATCTAAAACGGATCTGAGCCTTTTGATCTAGCTCATCCAACGGTTCCCACACTTTCCCCCATTTCTATTAAAAGTGTCCAAATTCCATCAGAGACCAAATCAGTTCTGCCCCATCTTTTTCATATCCTTCTCCTCTGAAAAAACCCTAATCCACCATTTTCACAGGCGATGGAGCTCCAAACCTCACCAAATCTTAACCATTCCCTCCCCGCACTCCTCCAAGCACTAGGCTGGTAAAATTTTTCTCGAAATCCCCACCCTTGGCTCCAAATCTCGAATTTGATGCTAAAGTTGAAGCTCAGGTTCTACTCTTTGTATCAAATTTCAAGTGTTATTTGGGCCGTTAATAGGTCAGAACTTATGCCAATCGGTTGTTTTCCATGAGAGAAAAAGGTTAGTATTGATTTTGACTCATTTCAAGGCTCACCGACCCCATGCAAGACCAAAAATCAACAAAGCTTGTCAAGCAGCACCAGTCATCGAATCTTCCGTAGGTTTCTGGTAGAACAACGGATAGTACATGTCCTTTCTTTTGATGGTATGTCCATTTCGTTTTTAGCTCTGTACTTCTGGTTTATTTGACGTTGATTTTATTATGTTTCTCCACTCGCCTCTTTATTTGTTGTGAGAATTAAACTCAGTAAGGTAGCCCTTTGTTTTCTTTGGTTTAACCAGAATGTTAACTTTCAGGGTTAGTTTAATTTAATCGGGTTCCTGATTTCTTCTTCCCTTTTTACATAGTGGTCGTTTTAATTAAGTAATGTAGTCAGGTTTACTACTTTAGGATTCTATTGGTTAAACTTTTGTGTGTTTTTGTTTTCTTATTAATGTTTGGTTGGAGTTTTATTTTACTGTTATGGGATAAGACTTCCTTTTGGTTTTGGCGTAAGGCAGAACTAGGCATTGGAGGCACATCCGTTCAGGCCCTAGTTTGGAATCCAGTTAAGCCATTGGGTCAGCCTGACCTAGGTAAAAGGGAGGGTAATTTACGGTCATTTGGGGGGGTACTTTGGGAATTTTAGGATGGGGAATCTTTTGATAACATTTTAGGAAGTTTCCTAGAAACTACAAAGTAGGCTGGCTTGGCAAAAAAGTCAGTAATTGAAGGACTTTTTAAGCAAAAAAAGAAAATTCGAAAAGGACCAAAATGCAAAACTGAACCCTTTAAGGCTGCCCTAGTATCTTGCCTATAAAGGCATTGCTAAGGAAAATTGAATTTAGATTTTGGGCAAGAGAAAAATACAGAAAAATCAAAGACGACACTGTTCCATTGAATTCCCTGTTTTGATCTCTGAAGTTTTTTTTCAACCATTGAAACATTTTCTGATTCTTTGAGATAGAAATGGTCTGAATTCAAATTTTAGAAAGTTTTTTGGTTTAAACTCTGATGGATGGTTGCTGTCCCGTTGGTGTTCATCAGTTATTTTGGTGTTTTGTTGAATCTGAAGCTGAATCTTGTTGCTGATCCACTGTTGTTGGCCCTTGACTCCTTATTTGTTTCTTTTTTGATTTCCAGGTACAATTTTACATTCTACCTCGTGTGAAGATTGATTTGAGGAATAAAGATGGAAATTCTAAAAGTGCAAGCATGCTTTCAGTCTTCTGTTATGAGCTTAATCTTACTACCCTGTATTTATGGTGTTTATAGCTTAGTTTATTGTTCCTTTGTAGTCAATTTGTAGTTTGGTCCAATTGTTTGCTGACTCTAGCTTCCATTCGGGCATCATTATTATTAAGTTTAAGCTCAATGTGGTTAAGTAGGTGTTCTATGAGTTTAAGCTCAATGTGGTTAAGTAGGTGTTCTATAAGTTTAAGCTCGATGTGGATACGTAGGCAGCCTCTCCCTGGGGTTCAGTCACACCAAAATAAAAATCCAAAGTCCCCTAAAAAGTGAAACTGGGGCAGAAGTTATAATGGTTCGGCAATGATCCCGCCCAAAAAGTTCCAGAGTTGTAATCTAATTCAAATTTTTTTACCCCAAACCTTGTTCAAGTCCTTCTGATCAATCGGCAAAGAGGTTCAAAATGGGAGGATGGAATTATTTGGATCTGATACAACAAAATAAGAGGAATAAAATGAGAGAGTCATATTGGTGAAAACCCACACGGGCACCGTAAGGCTATGGTAAGCGGAGAAAATCAAAATGAGAGAGCCTTATTAGTGAAAACCCACACGGGCACTATAAGGCGATGGTGAGAAGAGAATTGAGAGAGGTCAGCTGGTGAAATCTGCAAAGGGCCCCACTAATCAAAAAGAAAATCCTCACAGCCATCGGCATCGACAAAATCCAGGCAAGGTTTCTCGAATTTTGAAGTAGAAGTTGTGATGGATTTCTGAGAGTCAGACGGTTTAAACAGATCAGACATCCAGTCCAAAAGGCATGTCATGTTTATTGAAGTCCGTATGTACTCCAGATAAGTCTTTCTTTTCTCTCCCCAAAAGGGATATCTCTCGTTTAAATTCATTGTCCTATCCATTATTTATTTTTCTTTGAATCCCTTTCGGTCTAACTCTATTCCGGAACTGAGACAAAGAAGGGATGGCAATATTGATTTATAAGGCTTTCGTTTGACATGAGTCGATGTGCAAAAAGCACCCAGCCTCGTCACGGGCATGAAGTCGACCCCGACTAGCCATGGCGGTCGATGCTTCGAAATCAAAACTCTTGGAAGGAGAAAATCAAATTGAAGCACCTATAAGGCAATTGAAGTTGAAAAGTTGAGTCCCACGTGGCAAACCTCCTCGGCAATAGTTGAAGAAGCCAAGGTACCCCAAATGCTTTGAAATTGAAGTTGTAAGAAAGAAGCCAGAAAAGAAAGGCCTACAAAGGTGAAATAAAGTTGGAAGAGGTTAAGTCCCACGCGACTAGCTGTTGCAGCAAAGTTTGAGGAGCCAAAAGTTCCCCAATGTTCCGAAAAAAATGAAAAAAATAAAACAAAAAGAAAAAAGAAAAAAATCAGAAGGAAAGGCCTACGAAGGCAAAATAAAGTTGAAAAGGTCGAATTCCACCAACCAACCGTAATGGCAAAGTTTGGAAAAATCAGAGGTTATCCAGGGCCTAAAATGAATTGATCCTCAAGGAGCAAATAGTTGCAGTTGAGATCTTCATCAAAGAAGCTGGGCCGGGATCGAGTGATCAAAACTAATCAAGGCCACAAAACCAACCACCGTTACAAACTAACAATTGTTCTTTGTTTGAAATTGAAACAAGTGCAGCCCAAGCAACCATGCAAAAGCAGGTTCAGTCAAAAGAAAAGCTACGCAAAAGCTAGAAACGGCTTCGTAGTAACAATCAACCCAAAAGGGAAGTTTTCCTCCAAAATTCTTTCCTGCATAAAATGAAATGAAAAAGGAAAATGAAAAAAAGAGAAATAAGAAGAAAATTAAAAAAAAAATGATAGTTTAGAATCCCCAATATCAATCATTTATGCTTTTCCAACACTAGGGCTCCTATCCCTAAGTTGAGATTTTAGACATAGGGAATCCATTCCCTAGTCGCCTTTTTTTACCAATATTAGGGCTCCAATGCCTGAGTTGAGTTTTTAGACATAGGGCCTCCATTCCCTAGTCGCCTTTTTACTAACAGTAGGGCTCCAATCCCTGAGTTGAGTCTTTACACATAGGGCTTTCATTCCCTAGTCGCCTTTTTTTACCAATATTAGGGCTCCAATCCCTGAGTTGAGTTTTTAGACATGGGGCGTCCATTACCTAGTCCCCTTTTACCAACATTAGGGCTCCAATCACGGAGTTGAGTTTTTAGACATAGGGCCTCCATTTCCTAGTTGCCTTTTTAACCAACATTAGGGCTCCAATCCGTGAGTTGAGTTTTTAGACATAGGGCCTCCATTCCCTAGTCGCCTTTTACCAACATTAGGGCTCCAATCCTTAAGTTGAGTTTTTAGACATAGGGCCTCCATTCCATAGTCGCCTTTTAACAATATTAGGGTTCTAATCCCTCAGTTGAGTTTTTAGACATAGGGCCTCTATTCCGTAGTCGTCTTTTTACAAACATTAGGGATCCAATCCCTGAGTTGAGTTTTTAGACATTGGGCCTCCATTCCTTAGTCGCCTTTTTACTAACATTAGGGCTCCAATCCCTAAGTTGAGTATTTAGACATAGGGCCTCCATTCCCTAGTCGCCTTTTTTTTACCAACATTAGGGCTCCAATCCCTGAGTTGAGTTTTTAGACATAGAGCTTCCATTCACTAGTCGCCTTTTACCAATATTAGGGCTCCAATCCCTGAGTTGAGTTTTTAGACATAGGGCCTCCATTCCCTAGTCGCCTTTTTACCAATATTAGGGCTCCAACCCCTGAGTTGAGTCTTTAGACATAGGGCCTCCATTCCCTACTCGCCCTTTCTTTACCAACATTAGGGCTCCAATACCTGAGTTGAGTATTTAGACATAGGGCCTCCATTCCCTAGTCGCCTTTTTACCAACATTAGGGCTACAATCCGTGAGTTCAGTCTTTTGACATAGGGCCTTCATTCCCTAGTCGCCTTTTTTTTACCAATATTAGGGTTTCAATCCCTGAGTTGAGTTTCTAGACATAGGGCCTCCATTCCCTAGTCGCCTTTTTTACTAACATTAGGGCTCCAATCCCTAAGTTGAGTCTTTACACATAGGGCCTCCATTCCTTAGTCCCCTTTTACCAACATTAGGGCTCCAATCACGGAGTTGAGTTTTTAGACATAGGGCCTCCATTTCCTAGTCGCCTTTTTAACAAACATTAGGGCTTCAATCCCTGAGTTGAGTTTTTAGACACAGGGCCTCCATTCCCTAGTCGCCTTTTACCAACATTAGGGCTCCAATCCCTGAGTTGAGTTTTTTGACATAGGGCCTCCATTCCCTAGTCGCCTTTTAACAATATAAGGGCTCCAATCCCTCAGTTGAGTTATGAGACATAGGGCCTCCATTCCGTAGTCGCCTTTTTACAAATATTAGGTATCCAATCCCTGAGTTGAGTTTTTAGACATTGGGCCTCCATTCCTTAGTGGCCTTTTTACCAACATTAGGGCTCCAATCCCTGAGTTGAGTCTTTAGACATAGGGCCTCTATTCCCTAGTTGCATTTTTTTTACCAACATTAGGGCTTCAATCCCCGAGTTGATTTTATAGACATAGGGCCTCCATTACCTAGTCGTCTTTTACCGATATTAGAGCTCTAATCCCTGAGTTGAGTTTTTAGACATAGGGCCTCCATTCCCTAGTCGCTTTTTTACCAATATTAGGGCTCCAACCCCTGAGTTGAGTCTTTAGACATAGGGCCTCCATTCCTTAGTCGCCCTTTGTTTACCAACATTAGGGCTCCAATACCTGAGTTGAGTTTTTAGACGTAGGGCCTCCATTCCCTAGTCGCCTTTTTACCAATATTAGGGCTCCAATCCTTGAGTTGAGTCTTTAGACATAGGGCCTTCATTCCCTAGTTGCATATTTGTTACGTACATTAAGGCTCCAATCCCTGAGTTGCGTTTTTAGACATAGGGCCTCCATTCCCTAGTCGCCTTTTACAAACATTAGGGCTCCAATCCCTGAGTTGAGTTTTTAGACATAGGGTCTCTATTCCCTAGTTGCCTTTTTACCAACATTAGGGCTCCAATCCCTAAATTGAGTCTTTAGACATAGGGGCTCCATTCCCTAGTTGCATTTATTTTACCAACACTAGGGCTCCAGTCCCTGAGTTGAGTTTTAAGACATAAGGCCTCCATTCCCTAGTCGCCTTTTACCAACATTAGGGCTCCAATCCCGGAGTTGAGTTTTTGGACATAGGGCCTCCATTCCCTAGTCGCCTTTTTTACCAACATTAGGGCTCCAATCCCTGGGTTGAGTTTTTAGATATTGGGCCTCCATTCCCTAATCCCCTTTTACCAATATTATGGCTCCAATCCCTGAGTTGAGTTTTTAGACATAGGGCCTCCATTCCCTAGTTGCCTTTTTACCAACATTAGGGCTCCAATCCCTGAGTTGAGTCTTTAGACATAGGGCCTCTATTCCCTAGTCGCCTTTTTCCTACCTACATTAGGGCTCCAATCCCTGAGTTGAGTTTTTAGACATAGGGCCTCCATTCCCTATTCGACTTTTACCAACATTAGGGCTCCAATCCTTGAGTTGAGTTTTTAGACATAGGGCCTCCATTCCCTAGTTGCCTTTTTACCAAAATTAGGGCTCCAATCCCTGAGTTGAGTTTTTAGACATAGGGCCTCCATTCCCTAGTCGCCTTTTTATCAACATTAGGGCTCCAATCCTTGAGTTGAGTTTTTAG
Organism: Nicotiana glauca; assembly: GCA_026770625.1. Taxonomy (NCBI): domain Eukaryota; kingdom Viridiplantae; phylum Streptophyta; class Magnoliopsida; order Solanales; family Solanaceae; genus Nicotiana; species Nicotiana glauca. The sequence continues at coordinate 40,606 of MU730074.1, forward strand.
ACATAGGGCCTCCATTCCTGACTCGACTTTTTTACCAACATTAGGGCTCCAATCCCTGAGTTGAGTTTTTAGACATAGGGCCTCCATTCCCTAGTCGCCTTTTTACTAACATTGGGGCTCCAATCCCTGAGTTGAGTTTTTAGTCATACGACCTCCATTCCCTAGTCGCCTTTTTACCAACATTAGGGCGTCAATCCCTGGGTTGACTTTTAGACATAGGTCCTCCTTTCCCTAGTCGCCTTTTGCCAACATTAGTGTTCCAATCCCTGAGTTAAGATTTTAGACATAGGGTATCCATTCTCTAGTCGCATTTTTTCCAACATTAGGGCTCCAATCCCTGAGTTGAGATTTTTTTTAGACACAGGGCCTCCATTCCCTAGTCGCCTTTTACCAACATTAGGTCTCCAATCTCTGAGTTGAGTTTTTAGATATAGGGCTCCTTTCCCTAAATCTTTCCTCTTAAAGACACACAATCCTTATTTTATTGCTTTTAAAAAATAAATAAATATTTTCTACCCCAGTTTTCACTAGGAAACTTTTGTGAGTTATTTGTGAAGAAATCTAAGCTCTCTCTCTCTCTCTCTCTCTATATATATATATATATGAGAGAGAGAGAGAGAGAGAGAGAGAGAGAGAGCGAGAGAGCGAGAGAGCGAGCTTAGATTTGGTTACAAATAACTCACAAAAGTTTCTTAGTGAAAACTGGGGTAGAAAAAGTTCGTTCGTTTGTTTGTTTTAGTGTCTGAGCAGGTTTTACCTCAAGGCACATGATTCGAGACAACCAAAAGAATAAGTCTCAGTCCAAAATAAAGAAAAGAAGGAAAATAACAAAAAGAAGTGAATTTAAATTGAAGCAGAGAAAGATGCGGACTGCTCAAGATATGATTGAAGTCACAAGCTTCGTATGTCCCTCCTTGATCCAAAGCTGAAGAAGGAACCAACACCTACAACTAACGAGTATCAAGATTTCGATCAGAGTCCACAACAAGAATCAACTAAGACTCAAGATCAAGCTTCAAGAGATTTATAGATAGGAATCTTGTAACTCGTAGTTGATAGGCCTAGCTAGCTTAGCTTTTGATTTTCCTTTTTGGTGTAATAAGGAGGTCAGCAAGCACTAGAAGCAGGAACAACAGTGAAATTACTGCTTCCGGTAGTCCCAGCTACCAGAACTTTCAGAACTATACTGACCTGATTCCTTTATAGCCAAGGATATGTAGGCAACCTCTGAAGCAAGATTCGGTCAGACTCTTTCAAAGATGCTTCTCATGGAGTTCCAAGCAGGCAAAAATCCCTCATCGTTGCTCATTTTATCTTTGCCCGAAAACCCTTCGTGTCTCCGAGCAAAGAAGGGCAGCTATGAGCACGTGATTTTTGCCTCGCATGAACTACTCCTACAAAATTTCCAAAATTAGGATTTTTCTTTTTATTATTTGGGTTTTTAGGAATTAATTGCATAATTTTCGTGTTTGTTTGTATTTTTGTGTGCATATTTAATTTATGTAATTCATAAAAATACAAAAAATATGTGCATTTGCATTTAGAATTTAATTTAACATCTTAGGATTAATTAAGTTGTTTTATAAAAAGAAAAATTACAAAAATAATTTAATTTGCACCTTTTAATATTAATTTTTAATTTAGTAGTTTTTCTTAATTTGTTTCTCAGTAATTATGTTAATTATTATTAGGTTTAATTAGTATTTTTGGGATAATTAGGGTCTAGGATTTAATTGAGGTTGTAATTTAATTTTGAAAAAAAGAAGAAGAAGGAAAAGGATTTTGGAAAACTATTGAGAAATGAAAGAAAAGAATTGAGAGGGAGGTCAGTAGGGCCACGTTTAGATTCAATGTGTAGGCCCAAATCCGTTTATCTCTAAGGCCCGCTCCGGTTAGTGATAACCCGGTCTGTCTCCCATTAAGACCCAAACGGCAACATTTTGAGTTCCAAATCTAAAATGGATCTGAGCCTTTTGATCTAACTCATCCAACGGTTCCCACACTTTCCCCCATTTTCTCTTAAAAGTGTCCAAATTCCATCAGAGACCAAATCAGCTCCGCCTCATCTCTTTTATCTTCTTCATCTTCTCCTCCTCTGAAAAAACCATAATCCACCATTTTCATAGGCGATGGAGCTCCAAACCTCACCAAATCTTAACCATTCCCTCTCCGCACTCCCTCAAGCACTAGGCTGGTAAAAATTTTCCCGAAATCCCCACCCTTGGCTCTAAATCACGAATCTAATGCTAAAGTTGAAGCTCAGGTTCTATGCCTTGTTTCAAAGTTCAAGTGTTGTTTGGGCCGTTAATGGGTCAGAACTTATGCCAATCGATTGTTCTCCATGAGAGCAAAAGGTTAGCATTGATTTTGACTCATTTCGAGGCTCACCGACCCCATGCAATACCAAAAATCAACAAATCTTGTCAAGCAGCACCAATCATCGAATCTTTCGTAGGTTTCTGGTAGAAGAACAGACAGTACATGTCCTCTCTTTTGATGGTATGTCCCTTTCGTTTTTAGCTTTGTTCTTCTAGTTTCTTCGACATCGATTTCATTATGTTTTTCCACTCGCCTCTTTATTTGTTGTGAGAATTTAACTCAGTGAGGTAGCCCTTTATTTTCTTTGGTTTAACCAGAATGTTAACTTTCAGGGTTAGTTTAATTTAATCGGGTTCCTGATTTCTTCTTCCATTTTTACTTAGTGGTAGTTTTAATTAATTAGTGTAGTCAGGTTTACTACTTTAGGATCTATTGGTTAAATTTTTGTGTGTTTTTGTTTTCTTATTAATGTTTGATTGGAGTTTTGTTTTACTGTAATGGGATAAGATTTCCTTTTGGTTTTGGGGTAAGGCAGACCTGGGAATTAGAGGCCCATCCGTTCAGGCCCAGGTTTGAAATCCAGTTAAGCCATTGGGTCATCCTGACCCAGGTAAAAGGGAGGGTAATTTAGGGTCATTTGGGGGTATTTTGGGAATTTTAGGGTGGAGAATCTTTTGATAACTATTTAGGAAGCTTCCTAGAAGCTACAAAGTAGGTTGGCTTGGCCAACAAGTCAGTAATTGAAGGACTTTTTAAGCAAAAAAGAAAATTCGACAAGGACCAAAATGCAAAACTGAACCCTTTAAGGCTGCCCTAGTAGCTTGCCTATAAAGGAATTGCTAAGGAAAGCTGAATTCAGATTTTGGGCAAGAGAAAAATACAGAAAAATCAAAGACGGCACTATTCCATTAAATTTCATGTTTTGATCTCTAAAGTTTTTTTCAAACATTGAAACATTTTCTGATTCTTTGAGATAGAAATAGTCTGAATTCGAATTTTTGGAAGTTTTTTGGTTTAAAATATGCTGGGTGGTTGCTGTCCGGTTGGTGTTAATCAGTTATTTTGGTGTTTTGTTGAATCTGAAGCTGAATCATGTTGCTGATCCACTGTTGTTGGCCCTTGACTCCATATTTCTTTGTTTCTTTTTCGATTTCCAGGTACACTTTTACATTCTACCTCATGTGAAGATTGATTTGAGGAATAAAGATGGAAATTCTAAAAGTGCAAGCATGCTTTCAGTCTTCTGTTATGAGCTTAACCTTACTACCCTGTATTTATGGTGTTTATAGCTTAGTTTATTGTTCCTTTGTAGTCAATTTGTAGTTTGGGCCAATTGTTTGCTAACTCTAGCTTTCATTCGGGCCTCATTATTCTTAAGTTTAAGCTGAATGTGGTTAAGTAGGTGTTCTATGAGTTATCTCCCTCTACTCTGCTTTCTTTTCTTCACTTGATTGGTTCATCTGTGCTCTCTGTTTTGGTATGACATACTATAGACATTTGAAGCTCATTTTAAAAGCTGTAATTAGGGCTCTTATTTGTACCTGTTAATCTTAATCAGCACTGATTTATTTCTCATGAATTTGGATGATTACATTTGTTATCACATTCACCTGTCTAAAGCCACTGTAAAGAATGGCGGGTCAAAAGTTCTATGAGAACTCTATTTGACAATTTTAGTGTAGCAATGAATACTGGGTACTGCTGATTCCTCAAATCTAATGTAGTTTTGAAGGTTAATCATGACGTCCTATTTCGTATAAATAATGAAAACAAGTTTTTTTTTTTATCATGAAAGCTTGATAATTAATTAGTATTTCAGAATCAAAGCTTTAATTTGCTAAGTCAATTTCATTTTATGGTAGAATCGGTAAAGGCATAATGGGCTTTAGGTCATTCATGCAAATGTTTGAACTTTGAGTTCCGAGCTTAGTGCCTGATCATGTCATCACTCCTTTAATTCAATATTTTGTGTGTTCACCACCCCTGATTGTGCTCAGCCCCTTTAAAATTCTGGAGCTCAAATTGGATCTGGTTGGGAAGCAAGCCAGGTCCCTTTATGGACAAAGTTGTGTGTTCAAAGCCCAATAATTCGCTTTTATTCATCTGTTATATGTTCATCTCGTCCCATGCTGTGTCTTTTTTAAAAACAAACTGGTCCAAAGTTTAGCTTAAAATTAATGACAGTCTTCCATTGTTCCTTCGATTAGTCAGTAGTTCAAGTTTTCATTTAAATGAGTAGAAGCTCCTCATCTTTCCTTAATTAATTAATTGGTTTCTCTTTCAAAATCAGTAATTGAGGTGTGCCATAATAGATAATAAATAGTTATGGCCCTCCGAAGTTTAGCTGGAATACCCTTTAAAATGGAATTGAGGTGCGCCGAGCCGCGCCAAATAGAATCTCAAATGCGTGGCCCTCATTTAACAAATTTCCAAGGCCTTCGCAAAGTCAAAAAGCATAGTTGCTTTAGGCGCGTATATTTAATAATATTACCTTCTTAAACTCGGGTGTGCATTTCATGTGACCCAAATCCAAGTCTTAATAACGTTGAATAAAATGTGTTTCAGATTGCGGGTGCATTTCATGTGACGCAGTCCAAAGACATGTTTTAGACGATGTTAAATCTTCTTTAAAATAAATAAAAGCGGCTATGAAGTTAAAATTGAACCATAGGTTAAAACATGTATTAAAATCAAATAATAGGCTAATTATAATAGTTTAAGCGACCGTGCTAGAACCATGGAATCCGGGGGTGCCTAACACCTTCCCTCGGGTTAACAGAATACCTTATTCAGATTTTCTGGTTCGCAGACTTCACAAGGAAAGTCAAAATTTTCCTCGATTTGGGATTCAAAATAAACCGGTAACTTGGGACACCAAATAAACTATCCCGAGTGGCAACTCTGATAAATAAATTATCCCATTTCGAATAATGTCACTTAAAGTAGAAAAAGTCCCTTATATACTACCTTTCGGGGTGGTGTATAAAAAAGGAGGTGTGACAAGGTGAATTCTCACAACTGTAGAATACGCCAAATCTCTAAGTAGTGGTCTTACTCCACCATAGCCCTTCCGGGACCCACCTACACATGACAATCCATAATAGTATAATACTTTTGAATAATATCAATTACGGCGGCCTACAGGCCTCGCATGTACCGCCACAAATCACTTGCATAATTTGCTGAAGGAACTGATTACTACCACCAATATGCCAATTCAACTATGGCTAACCAGTCTATCTCCTTCCAATTTATCCTTGATTGCCTTAGAAATAATAACTCCATTCAACACGTAACATACTCCATCCACACTCCTCCCGAGTGATTGTGAATCACGAGACCCTGCTGTCTCAAATCCCACGAACCATTTCAGACCTCCCAATTGCTACAACACATATCAAAACATCATAGAACATTCTGGGCAACTGCTCATAATCTTCTACAAAGCTTGATTCTTAACCGTACGTATAGGCTCGAAATCACTAGGCACTACACTTTGCCCCTTGAATGCACTAGGACTGTTGCTGAGAGCCACCCGTTCTGACTCAGCCCCGAATATAATCATTTCTATAAATCTCTAGCACATGAATACTCTCTCAGTGAAGCACCCGACAGAATCACTTCCCTTGAAACCCACATTTATACAAGGCATTCCTTCCCCAAGTCTGAACATGGCCAATAAGGCCAACCTTAGCACGCCTCTAACAATCCCTTTTCTCGAATTACCACTCATGCTCTTTTCCTCTTGCTGAAATAACCTATCAATATGCTAATAATCAGAAACCTCTCAAGTAATTAACTGGCAATCCTTAATCATAGGCGGTGGGATTCTCCCACTTAGCCTGAAGCTATATTACACAAATTCTGGAATTCACCAGGATCCTTTATCTCTTATTGACATAACCTTGCGCAATCAACCGCCAAAATTCTCGAAATTTGTCTGTAAAACCCTCTTGTTATATTCTGAATCATCAACCATATTCACACGACCGATCTCTTTGCTGTATAGCCAATAGAACCCTTTGTAGTAGCTTTGCCAACCATGTGACCGCCGTCCTGCTCCCTGGAGATATTCCGCCTCTGGAATCTACATTCCAACATCTTCCAACGTTGATACACGGGGTGCAATCACCATGACATTAATGGCCCATCCTGAGTCCAAACTCACTCTCTAGCTGCACGAGCCCATTCACCTCTCGTGGACATCAACTAAACGCGGGGCAATATCCTTCCTATTCAAAGTTAGGTTGTATCCTTCTACATTTCTAGCAGCCCCTTTCCGTTATATCAAAATTTTCTGCCGCCTAATAGCCCATACTCAAAATTAATCTGTAGGCCCAAATCACCAATCACTAAAATTCCCAAAATCACTCCAAACTCTCTGAATTTGGAGAAACTCATCCCTTTAGTGGAGTACTCGACCTTTGGTTCTTATACCTGGCCTTCTAGAAATTTTAACTACCGCATGACACTCCCCACATGCCCCTTATCATCTGTTGCTTCTTAGTTGTTGCCTTAAATAAAATCTATCTTCGTGGCACTTGAACCCATAATAGCTGCTAACTTTACACCTTTCAGAAGATCATCTTCCTCATACCGTTGACATTAGAAACATTGATTCAATCTTAAACTACCGCACCCTGCGATATCTGACAGCCACATTTTCAATCTATTCCACAATAGCTTGCCCCAAAGGTGAATTGTAGAAGATCATAACCCCGGCAAACCTAGTACGTTCAATTAGGACAACGACATCCCATCATAGAAGAAAGCTCCACCATGCTCGCAAATACCAAGTCTCATTACTCCACCAGATCACATCTGACCATTCTTAGTTCGATTGTTTTTCCCCTACTGGGAATAAAATACTGAATCTCTAGATTATGCTTTGAGATGTTGTTCTAATCATTTGTCTAGTCTTTAAACATTTTTGGAGATTCTATTTTATGAGAAATGAAATGGGCTTTGACAAGAAATGTAGAAATTTGGTGTTGTTGCATTATCCACATATAATTTTAAAAACTGTTTCTCTTTTTGGAATATTAAGAGTCCTAAGCAGTAAACTTCTGTTTAACTGTTTTTAAGGATACAAGAGTACGTTTTATTAACAATACAATCATATTCCATTCCACCTTTGTAATCCTATATTTATGCATCAGAAAGTTGTCAAAGACAACGAAAATCTGATCTATTTCTTGACTTTTGGCTCAAGATAATTGAGAACTCGATAGTTTTATATATTGCGAAATTGTTTTAGTTGTTTTATCTTATCAGGTAAACCGATAACCGAACTGATAATGATCGATAACCGATTAACCGATAACTGATAACCAATATCTTATCTGTTTGGTTATCGGGTTATGATATTTGTAAACCGATAACCGATAGACAATACCGATAATATTCAAAACCGAACCGAACCGACCAATTCCCACCGCTAAATTAAAGGCATAATCCTCCATGGGTCAAATCGCATAATGAGGAATCAAGAAAGGAAGTACTCCTAACAGTCCTGCAGCCTCCCAAGGATAAGTACAGACGCTTCCGTACCGATCCGTGAGACTCTACTAGACTTGCTCATGACTCGTAAGACCCTAGGAACCTAGTGCTCTGATACCATATTGTCACGACCCAGAATCCACTAAGGGTCGTGATGGCGCCAGACATCACTGTCAGGCAAGCCAACCAAAAGACTTAATCAAATTCCCGTTTTACTACTTTTGAAATCTAGGATTTTCCTTCAAATTTACCAATTAAGAAGATAATTGTCTCAAATCAAATTTAAATGATAAACAGTTAATACATAATACTTCATAACCATCCCAGAACCTAGTGTCACAAGTGCATGAGCAACTTCTAAGAAAATCGAATAAAGTACAACAACTGTCTGAAATACAATTGGACAGAAAATAAATAGAATCCTGAGAAAGAGACTATTCTAGCTGCGGGTCGCCTCGAGGAAATAAAAGTCACCTAGTCTCCGTGTCAACCATGCTACTATGCCCACTAGGCCACTAGAGGTGCATGTGCATGTACAACAAAAATGCACAGAAGTGTAGTATGAGTACAAAAACAATGTGTACTCAGTAAGTATCCTGCCTAATCTCGAAGAAGTAGAGACGAGATGGCAACTTCGACACTTACTAATGGTCAAATAATAATATTATTAAAGCGGTGATCTCACGAATTTATTAAGGACAACAGTAGATTCAAATGAATTACTAGACAGGTAAAAAGTTCCTTTTGATAAAAAGTCTCCTGTTTCATAATCCTTTAATTAACAATTATCTCAAGTCAGGAGAGCAGCTACCAATATCAATAAATATCAAGGCAAGAAATATAAGCATGCACAACTCATGCCGAGGTCGTACGACCCGATCCAACATAAATGTAAAATGTGCACTGCCGATGGTCGAACAACAAGAACCATAGATGTATCTATTACCCCGCTCGTGAATCACCCATGCGACGTAGTCAAATTTAAATAAACAATCACCCTGCACGCGTATCATACATGCGACGCATGTACACACAGAAATACATGCTCAAACAGCAAATTAAGAGTTTATCGGGGAACATTTATCCAAATAAAAGACAAATTCTCTTTTAACGATTTTTTGAGAAAATGAGGTTTAATCCTTTTTAGAAATTCATTTACCAATTCGATAGGATTTTAGAAAGTCATACTGTCAATAACATTACAAGTATTCCAAGTACAACATGCTTTTGGGTCCTAGACTACCCGGACAATAACATAATAGTAACTACGCACGGACTCTCGTCACCTCGTGCGTACTTAGCCCCCACAAATAGGATCACATAACCAATTAATTCACATATGGGGACAATTCCTTCTCACAAGGTTAGAAAGGAAACTCACCTCGCTCCGAAGATCCATAGCCGGCATTCCACGCCCTTTCGAAGACTCGAATCGATACACAATGCTCCAAAACTAGTCAATAATCATGAAAATCCATTAATATATGCTCAATTACTCACTACAATCCAATTTATAGCAATTCCTAACCCCGATCGAAAAGTCGACAAAATTGCCCTCGGGCCCACGTACCCGAATTTCGAAATTTTTTGAAGATTAAGTTTACCTATGAACTCACGAACTCAAATATATGATACTCTCTTAATTCCATACCCAAAACCGTGGTCAAAATCCAAGAATACTAATTTTTTATGTCTTCCTCAAACCCCCAAATTTCTACCAATTTCCATGTCCAAATTCGTATTAAATCATGTGCTTAACTTAAAACTAGCATAAATTACTTACCTCATGATGAATGACGGAACCCCCTCTTGAAAAGCTCCAAAAATTACCCAAGCCAAGAGAAAAATTGGTGAAATGAACTCAAACCCCGATTTTAAACATTCTGCCCAGCCCAGATCTCTCCTTCTTCGCGTTCGCGACCTGTTGCTCGCATTTGCGAAGGCCAGTTACCCAACCCCTTCGCGTTCGCATACCAGGCCTCGCATTCGTGTAGGCCAATGACCCCAGGCCCATCTTTTTCTTCTACGCATTCGCGATCTCTCCCCCGCGTTCACATAGTAGCTCAGCCCACCCCTTCGCATTCGCGATTTACTCTACGCATTCGTGAAGGCCAAATCCAGCAGCCTCCCACTTTCCTCTTCGCGAACGCGGGACTCCCTTCGCGTTCGTGAAGAAGGAAACCAGATACCAGCAATTAGCAGTAGGTTTTTACCCAAATTCAATCTGTTAACCACCCAGAATCCACCCGAGGCCCCCGGGACCCCCAACCAATCATACTAACCAGTCCCAAAATACATTACGGACTTTCTCGAGGCCTCAAATCACATCAAACAATGCTAAAATCATGAATCGACCTCCAATCCAAGCTTTATGAACTTTAGAATTTCAAACTTCTACTTTCGATGTTTAAACCTATCAAATCACGTCCGATTTTCCTCAAATTTTGTACACAAGTCATATTCGACATTACAGACCTACTCCAACTTCTGGAATCAGAATCCGACCCCGATATCAAAAAGTCCACTTTCGGTCAAACTTCTCAAAAACTTTCAATTTTCTATCTTTAGCTAAATGACTCCAAAATAACCCACGGACCTCCAATTTCACTTCCGATCGTGCTCCTAATACCACAATCACCATACAGAGCTATTCCCAGACTTGGAACCTCAAATGGACATTAATAACACTGAAATGAACTTCAACCCAAACTTATGAAATTCTTTCAAAAATGCCAACTTCCACAATAGGTGCCAAAATGCTCTCGGGTCATCCAAAACCCGATCCGAGCATACGCCTATGTCTGAAATCATCATACGAACCTACCGAAACCTTCAGCTTAACTAAAATCCAATATTAGTTAATTCTTCCAGCTTAAAGCTTCTGAAATGAGAATTCTCTTTCCAAATCAACTCCGGACTTCCCGAAATTCAATTCTGATCATGCGTACAAGTCATAATACCTGAAGCTACTCAGGGCCTCAAACCATTGAACAATATGCTAGAGCTCAAAGCAATCGGCCGGGTCATTACAATGTTACTTTCGAGTTGGCATCGAAGTAATGTCCCATCGTAGTTCGAGCGAGGTCGAACATGTTTCTTAGTCGATGGACTCAACCAGTGGGATGTTACTTCCAAGCTGGTGTCGAAGTAGTATCCCGTCGTAGTTCGAGCATGACCGAATATGTTTCTTTGTCGATGGTTAGCCAGTGGGATGTTACTTTCAAGCTGGCATCGAAGTAGTATCTCGTCGTAGTTCAAGCGTGGTCAAACATATTTCTTAGTCGATGGCCTTAGCCAGTGGGATGTTACTTTTGAGCTGGCATTGAAGTAGTATCCCGTCGTAGCTCGAGCGAGGTCAAACACATTTCTTAGTCGATGTCCTTAGGATGTTACTTTCGAGCTGGCGTCGAAGTAGTATCCCGTTGTAGTTCGAGCATGGTCAAACACATTTCTTAGTCGATGGCCTTAGCCAGTGGGATGTCACTTTCGAGCTGGCGTCGAAGTAGTATCCCATCGTAGTTCGAGCGAAGTCGAACACATTTATTGGTCGATGGCCTTAGCCAGTGGGATGTTACTTTCGAGCTAGCATCGAAGTAGTATCCCATCATAGTTCAAGCATGGTCGAACACGTTTCTTAGTCGATGGCCTTAGCCAGTAGGATGTTACTTTCGAGCTGGCGTCGAAGTAGTATCCCATCATAAGGATGGACTTCTATTCTGTCCGTTGGAGTATAGTGGATGCTAGTTTCATTCATACATTGGAGATTGATTATGTTCTCATGGAAAGTACGTGTTGACTTTGTACATACAATGGAGATTTGATTATATTCTCATAGAAAATATGTGTTGACTTTATACATACAATAAAGATCTAGCTATCTATGCCCAGTCCCTTTATTACTTGGCCTAGACATTATATCGACGGGCGGGGTGATGAACAACACTTCGGACCTCGAGGCGTCTCCTTTGTCGCCTCATTAAAAACCTCACCGAGAAAACCCGATTGGGACATAACCCGGATGAAGGAAAAAAAGTACGACTTAGGGGGCGCCTTTTTTTATAAGTGGAAGTATTTTAGATGGGTGACATTCCAATTGTTTTTGAGTAGTTTTCCTTCCATTGTCTCTAACTGAAACGCTTATTTGTTTGCTGACACTGTGATTTTGTATGGCCCATCCCAATTTGTTCCTAGCTTTCCCTCATTAGGGTCTTTTGCTGCCTGTGTTTTAGCTTTGAGAACGTAATCTCCGACCTTGAGTGGTCATATTTTGGCTTTCCTGTTATAGTACCTCCTTTTTTGTTGTTTTTGGGCTACCATTCTTATGTGAGCTATGTCCCTCTGCTCCTCGACTTCATATAGGTCTTGTAATATCCTTTTGTTGTTACTTGGTACGCTCTCATTGAAGTATCTCGGGCTAGGTTTTCCGACTTCGAGGAGTATAACCGCATCAGTCCCGTAGACCAAGGAGTATGGCGTTTCGCCAGTGCTGGTTTTTAGCGTGGTGTGATATGCACATAGTACTTCTTACAGTAGTTCAGGCCATAACCCTTTGGCATCCTCGAGCTTCTTCTTTAATATATTAAATATTATTTTATTGGAAGACTCGACTTGACCATTGGCGACAGGGTGGTATGGTGTAGAGAGTATACGCTTGATGTGCCATTTTTCAAAGAACTCGGTTGTTTTCTTTCTGACGAACCGGGGTCCGTTGTCGCATCTGATTTATTTGGAAATGCCGAAGCAGGATATTATATTTTTCCATATAAATGCGATAACTTCTTGCTCACGTATCTGCATGTATGTACCTACTTCCACCCATTTAGAAAAATAGTTAGTTAAAATAAAAAAAAAAGCGTACCTTACCTCACCCTGCTGGAAGGGGTCTGACAATATCCATCCCCCTCATTATGAACGACCATGGTGAAGTGACGGAGTGCAGCAGTTCTCCTGCTTGGTGTATCATAGGGGCGTGTTTTTGACATTGTTCACATTTTCTGACGTAGTCTGCGACTTCTTTTTTCATGGTGGGCCAGTAGTATCCCACACGGATGAGGAATCTGACAAAGGCATAGTTTCCTCTATGAGCACTACAGTGCCCCTTATGTACTTCTTCTAATACCCGCTTCGTTTGGTTTAGTCTGAGGCATTTGGCCAAGGGGCCACCAAACGTCCTTTTGTAAAGGTCATGATTCACGAGGATGTACCTGTCTGCCTGTTTTAGGAGCTTTTTGTCTTCTTTCTTATCTTGCGGGAGCGTTCCTTCCTGCATATAAATTACAATACGATTGCGCCAGTCCCAAGTCAGATTTATAGAATATACCTCGACTTGGTCTATCGAGGAATGGAGGAGGGTGACCACATTTCCTTTGTTGATATTTCTGGTGGCTGCCGCTAATTTGGCGAGGCCGTCTGCTTTGGCATTTTGCACCCTGGGTATCTGGTCGAGGCACCATTCATTGAATTCCGATAGTAATTTTTTAGATTTTTGACTGGTACTTTTGTAGTCTCGGTTCTTTGATTTGGAAAGTCCCAGTGACTTGATTCACCATGAGTTGGGAGTCGTAATGTAAGAGGGGTCATCGAGCGCCATATCTGAGGGATAATTTCAATCCTGAAATCACATCTTCATACTTGGCCTCATTGGTACTCATTTCGGGACATCGTATAGATTGGCGAATCACTTTTCCTATAAGGACTTTGAGGAGGAGTCCCAGTCCCGAGCCTGACGCGTTAGATGCACCATCAATATAGAGGACCCATTGGTCGGAGGGGGTGACGCACGGAGCGTCTCCTACTCTGCTTCAGGCAATATTTCCGCACAGAAATCAACGACGAAGTCGGCGAGCACTTGTGAGTTTATAGCAGTTCGCGGTTGATATATTATATCGTGCTCGCTTAATTCTATGGCCATTTGGCCAACTTGCCGATAGTTCGGGTTTGTGTAGGATGCCCCTGAGGGGGAAAGTTGTTACTACCTTTATGGGGTGACATTGAAAATATGGTCTAAGCTTTCGTGAAGCTACGACTAATGCCAGAGCTAATTTCTCAAGGTGGGGGTACCTTGTTTCGGCATCAATTAGGGCTTGCTGACATAATAGATCAGAGACTACGTACCTTTGCTTTCATGGACCAGAACTACACTTATCGTAACTTTGGAGACTGCTAGATACACCAGGAGTCATTCGCCTTGATCTGCCTTGACCAGTAATGGCGATGAGGATAGGTATGCTTTTAATTTCTTTAGGGCGTCAACGCATTCCAAGTTCCACTGTAATCCGTGATCCTTCCTCAGTACATTGAAAAATTTATGTCACCTATCTGACGACCGTGAGATGAACCTTGATAGGGCATCTATTCATCCCGTCAATTTCTATACCTATTTTTTGCTAGTCAACGTCTCAGGTATTCCTTCGATGGCCTTGATCTGGTCTGGATTAACCTCGATACCCCTTTGTGATACTAGAAAATCGAGGAATTTTCCCGAGGCTACGCCAAAGGTGCATTTTTCTGGATTCAATTTCATTCTGTATTGCCTCAATATTTTGAAGTCCTCCCTCAGATGACCAATGTGATCCTCCTTATTTTTTAATTCCCTAACATGTCGTCGATGTAGACCTCCATAGTTTTTCCAAGTTGTTATTTGAACATTTTGGTGACCAACCTTTGGTACGTCGCTCCCGCATTCTTGAGTCCGAATGGCATAACTCTGTAGCAATACGTCCCCTGGTGGGTGATAAATGTGGTCTTTTCTTGATCTTCTTTTGCCCTTAGGATTTGGTTGTAGCCAGAATAGGCATATAGGAAGCTTAATAGTTCGTGCCCCGTTGTTGCGTCTATGAGCTGGTCGATGTGTGGTAGTGGAAAGGAATCTTTGGGCATGCTTTGTTAAGGTTGGTTAAGTCGACACATATCCACCATTTTCAGATTTTCCTTTTTACCATGACCACATTGGCGACCCACTCAGGATACTTGATTCTCGGACGAAACCATTAGCGAGTAGCTTATCGACTTCTTTGCTAACTGCGTCATTGATTGCGACGTTGAACTTTCTCCTCATTTTCAGCATAGGCGGGTAGAGAGGGTCGATATTTAGCCGATGTGTGGCAATATCCCTTGGGATTCCCAGCATATCTGAATGGGAAAAGGCAAACAGATCAGAGTTGTTAGTTAAGAATTCATGGAACTCACCTAGTTCTGAGAGGTTGTGCCCGATATAAGCTTTCTTCATGCTGTGAGTATTGTCCAATTGAACGGGGTCGAGGTCTTCCACAGTTGCCTTGCACGCCTCTACGACATTTGGATCTTTGATGGCCTCTATTTGTATGTCGGGTTTGGTTCCAGACATGGCTGATTGCTATGCTTCAGCACTCATTCCCTTTGGTTGTTGGGTATGCGCGCAATCTTGGGCCATGCGGTAGCATCCTTGGGCAGTACGTTGCTCACCTTGGATGCTGAATATTCTCCACGGAGTAGGAAATTTGATCACTTGGTAGAAACTTGAAGGGATGGCTCGTATGGCGTGTATCTATGGACGTCCTATGATAGCATTGTAGGCTATTTCCTGGTCCATGACGTGAAAAGTCATTTCTAGAGTGACTCCTCCAGCCAGAACCAACAACATTATCTTTCCTGAGGTTCGTTCAACTGCATTATTAAAACCCGTTAGTGTTATGCAGCACGGTATTATCTTATCCCTGAGTCTCATCTGTGCTAGGGCTATGGGTGGATAATACACGCACCACTTCCGTCATTTACCATTATTTTTTTTACATCGGTATCCTTAATACTTAAAGTTATAACCAGAGCATCATAGTGAGGGAAAGACAAACCGTGGGTATTTGAATTATAAAAGATGATACTATCTTCGAGGTCATCATACCGTTGGTGAGCGACTGTTCGCCTGAGTTTATGTGTAGTGGTGAACTTCACATGGTTGATTACTGTATCATCACCGCCGCCAATGATCATTTGTATGACACGAGCCAGTGAAGGTGGTTTTGGGGTCCTTAGGTTGATCGCGCCCACGAGCGAAGTTAGCCCGTCCTCGATCACTCAACAGTTCTTTCAGGTGTCCTTGCTTCAACATTCTTACCACTTCCTGTTGCAAGCCTATGCAATATTCGGTCTTATGTCCCCTTTCCTGATGGAACTTGCACAGAATGTTCGATCTCTGGGTGCTTGGATCCAACTTCATTTTTTGCGGCCACTACACCTTCGTTCTGAGCTTTTCAAGTTCATACACTATTTTTGAAGGAGAAACGCAAAAGTTATGAGCAGACAATAGTAGGGTCATACCTCTCTCATTCCGCTGTGGCACGATACGTAGGGGCGTGATGTCTGCATATCATGGTGGAGGTAGGATGGACGTCTGGATGTAGGGTTGATGCCTCTCTCGATTGAAACGGGATAGTTGGTCCCTTCGATCGTCATTACGGTGGTCTCTCCTTATCTCGGTTTGTACTGAGGTTAGCCGTTGGATCGGGCCATTTAAGTCATCCTCATCTGCCCTTACTTCGGCACAATATGCGTTATGGATTTCTTCCTACGTAGTGGGAGGATATTTCATGAGCCTACTTACCAGCTTTTTTGTTGCTTTTGACCCATTTCTATTTAACCCATTTTGGAAGGCTGCTACCGCAATCCTCTCTGATACATTGGGTAGGCTCATTCTTACCCTGTTGAATCGGGCTAGGAAATCCCGAAGTCCCTCGCTTGTCGTCTGTCTAATGGCGAAGATGTCGTTTACCCTAGCTTCTGCTTTTTTTCGCTCCTGCATGAGCGGTGACGAATTTATCTGCCATTTCTTCGAACGTTGATCAATTGGGCATGCACTTGGGAATACCAGGTTAGTGCTTCCCCTGCTAGGGTTTTAGCAAACTTTTTTAGCAGCACTGATGACACCTACTCTTTCGACATATCGTTGCCTTTCACTGCCGTGACGTAGTGGATTATGTGATCTTCCGGGTCTGTGGTACCATCGTATATTTTCAAGTATGGCGGTATTTTGAAGGTTTTTGGAATAGCATGGGGGGGTGCCACTTCATTGTAGGGCTGCTCGATGAATCGATCGACAACTCGTTTTGGTAGCATCTTTGGAGCGCCCGGTATTTTATCGACCCTTTCTTGGTGTTCCTTCATATGATCACAGAGCGTTTTGTTCTCATTTTCCTTTTCTTCCATTTTTTTAGGATGTTTGGAAGTGCGTCATTACCTGCATCGTTTTCAGTGTGAGCATCACCTGCATGTGGAGTTTCTGGCTCATCGGTAATAGTTGTGGTGTCAGTGCGCATTGTGCCTCCGATATTTCTTTGAACAGGTTTGTCGAGTATACCGCTCAAGGTGTTTGTTAACCACTCTTCTAAAAGTCTTTTCACAACCGGTAGAGCTTCTCCTGCCACGGATGTTGAAGTTTCCCTCTCACACGAGACTGTCACACCTTCGTGCGGGGGAGGGGGTGAGATATCTCCCTCCGGTGTGGCATCTGACGTTATATTTTCATTGTCTTTCTGACCGGCTTCGTTGATTGAATCCATAAGGTTGCTAGTGACGCCTTCAATCGCTTTCAATCTTGCTTTCCCCTTTCCTGTCATTATTGATCTTTTTGAGGCCAGGAAGAGGTGATTGTTTCTTTCAAGGATCTAGATGAAACTAAAGTCTCAGCTAATGAAATCCCCACAGATGACGCCAAATTGTTTGATTCAAAAGATATTGGAATCTAATTGAACAAATCAATCAAAAAATGAAGGGGTAAATCTCAGCTAAGCATAATAAGCTCTAGAACAGAAAACGCAAGTAATGAACACGATGGAAAGTAGTTGTTGATCTTATGAAAAAGGCGATTATTGTACAATGAGAAGGATAATCTTCAATATCGAAGAGAGAATTTACAAGTTTTGCTTTCAATTGAATCGGCCTCAAAAGCTCGAGAGTCTCCCCGTACTAGGTATCTCCTCCCCTACATATATGGGCTAATCCCTTTATGCACCCTAGAGAACATACCCTTCCAAAATACCCCTAATTGGGCCTACACTGCTACAATGCCGTTCGTCCTCTATCCACTATCTGTCGTCTCTCGTAGGACGTCCCGCTTACGAAGACCTCATCTTCCATTGCCCTTGTCAAATGACTGTGGTCGTCCAAATTTGGACTCATAAAATCGCATGGTAAAAACGAAAAATTAAAATCATAGATTTATTTATATCCCTATGTTTGGAGCATAAAACTCACCATCAAACTCATTAACAATCAAATTCTTTACCATCAATCCTAAAAACTCTGACCATTCCAGTCGGCAATAATATTTATAAAAGTAAAATATCTAACAACCATGATCTGTATCCGGTTATCAAACTATACCATCTTCTCCTTGTCCACGTTTTTCGCGAATATTGATAAACTTCAAAAAACCAGATTATAGAAAAGAAAAAAAAAGAATTAATGTGTTAGGACGGCATTTAATTAGTTATTCAAAAATGACTAATGGCTACGGCCTACTCACCAAATCGAGGATTATTCATATGCATCAAGTCCTATATAAAAAGGTGACCCTGGAAGCACAGTTGATTCATCCCATCAAATACACTTAATTTTAAACTTTTTCTACTCCTATTTCAAGCTATATATTTCGTTTTATTCTTAAATTTTTGAGTTGAAATGGCCAAATTATTCTCGTTTCTTAGCTTGTTAACTCTGAGTTTCTACTGCCTTGTCACTGCTTTCGAGCCTAGTCCATTGCAAGATTTCTGCGTCGCAGATCCTGCTAGCTCAGGTATTCAAGATTTTTAATATATATGCTACTATATGTTTAGTAGTATACATTCCTGTTTTTATAAGAGGTTAAGTTATATATATACTGACAATGACAATATAATTTTGTTTTAACACTATCGATATGATTTCACCATATGTATAAAAGGTTATTACTCTATTTTTCAGTTTAATATATCAGACTTGATGTAGAAAGTTACCTGTTGTTGTAGGCAGTGGCGGACGCATGTGGTGGCAAGCGGGTTTAACTGAACCCGCTTCATCAAAAAATAATACTATATATATATAAATTACGATTAAAGCTGCGTAAATTTTGTATAAATATTTTATTTGAACCCACTTGACAACTACAGAGGAGGAGCCAGGATTTCAAGTTTATGGGTTCGGGATTCTAATCGTTTTAAGCTACTGGATTTTAAATTAATAATTTATATATATTCAACGAATTTTTCAGGACAGATACATGGTTTGAACCAAAACTACTAGGTTCAGCCGAACCCGCTCAGAGCACTCTAGCTCCGCCCCTGGACAACTACTATTTTACGACTTTAAGTTATGTACTTCTAAGATTAAACCTGCTTGCACAAATTCCTGGGTCCGCCGCTAGTTGTAGGTTTAACGTAATAAATTTATAGTACAGAAATTCTTTACTTGGTCACTACAAAAAACAGAAACTTTTTGCTGATCATACTTTTGTAATTGCAGTGAAGGTAAATGGCATGGTTTGCAAGAATTCTTCACTTGTAGAAGCTAATGATTTTTACTTCAGTGGGCTGCATTTGGCGGGCAACACAACAAATGCTGTTGGCTCTAAAGTCACTCCTGTTAATGTAGCTCAAGTACCAGGACTGAACACTCTTGGTATTTCATTGGTTCGCGTCGACTACGAACCATGGGGAATCAACCCTCCTCACACTCACCCTAGAGCTACTGAGATGCTCACTGTCCTTGAAGGTTCTCTTCAAGTTGGTTTTGTTACCTCAAGCCCCGAAAATCGCCTTATAACTAAGGTTCTTCAAAAAGGCGATGTGTTTGTATTTCCTATTGGACTTGTTCACTACCAACGCAATGTTGGAAATAGAAATGCTGTTGCAATTGCAGCATTGAGTAGCCAGAATCCTGGTGTTATAAGCATTGCTAATGCAGTTTTCGGATCGGATCCAGCTATTGCAACTGATGTTCTTGCTAAGGCTTTTCAAGTTGATAACGCCGTTGTTGCTCAGATCCAATCAAAGTTCTAGAGCAGTATGAATATGGAAGCTTCAGATTTGTTATTTGTCATTTGTGTTCATTCTGTTTGTTCAATTGTTTGTTTGATTTGAGTGTGGATTGTAATTTTAGTTTTTTCCTAGCAATTGTACTATTGTAAGATCAAGCCTTTGCTTTGATTCTATTTATTTTTCAGCATTTTGCTTACTCTTTCTTATAATCTATACTCCTTCCGGTCCACAATAAGTTACCAATTTATTTTGGGCACATCCATTAAGGAAATAATAAATTCTAGACAAAATAGTTAGTATGATTAAACTACCCTTAATTAAATGTTGCAGCATAGTTAATGTGAGGAGTAAAAGACTTTTTAGAAATACGTACATGAGTGTAATTTTGGGGAAAAAAAATTGAATTATTTCTTGGTTATATAACTGGACACTTATTTTGGATCATAATAAAAAAGCAAATTGAGCACTTATTGTGGACCGGGAGTAATTAGTTGTTACTTAATTGGCCACTGGTGCAGCCAAAGGGGGCTTGTCACCTAAACTAATCAAGAAATTATGTGTACTAAAAGGGAGCTTCATAAATTACCAGAAAAGCTTTTATCCAACAAATCAAGCAAATTCAAGAAGAATGATCTCATAACTCTTATATTTAAAGATTAACCTCTGAATAAACCACACCTCATCATTAAAAACCTTTCTTTGTTTCTAAATATTCCTCCCTCATATTATTCTTTCAAACTTGTATTTTTTGCAGCATTTTAAAAAAAATGGCCAAACGCGTCATCTTTCTGAGCTTGATTCTCACCTTATTCTGTTCTAGCTTGGCATTAGAGATTAATCCTTTGCAAGACTTTTGTGTCGCTGATACTACTAGCGCAGGTACAATTACTGAAGTTTCAACTCATGTAGCTCTACATTAAAAAGGTTTACGCCGGGATTTAATTTACTTATATATATATTGACAGTGTATATTAATTAACCAGTAAATAAATTACATTGTCAAGCGCACAAAAGTTAAATTATTTAAAAGGATGCATGCTTTTACTCTATATCTTTGCGTGTAACTTATATAAAGGTATTGTGATGAATATAGATTCTAAAGTCAATAGGTTTGATATAATTATATGTATACATGTTAAACTTGTTTGTTTTTGTTTTTGTATATAAACACATAATTTTGAGCCAAAAATAATGTGTTCTTTGAACAAACAGAACTCGTCCTAGATTAACCTCTGACTATTTCTCTCCATGCATAATTTATCAGTTAGGTTAAATGGCCTGACATGCAAGAATCCTGTGCTAGTAGAAGCCAATGATTTCTACTACGGTGGTTTGAATCTACCTGGCAACAAAACCACTCAATCTGGAACTAGGGTTACTTCTGTCAACGTAGCTCAAATTCCTGGACTGAATACTCTTGGCATCTCAATGGCTCGAATCGACTATATACCTGGTGGAGTTAACCCTCCACATATTCATCCTAGAGCCACTGAAATTCTAGTAGTCGTTGAAGGTTCATTACATGTTGGATTTGTCACCTCCAACCCCGAGAATCGATTAATCTCAAGAGTTATACATATGGGGGATGTGTTTGTTTTTCCAGTGGGACTTGTTCACTTTCAGAGAAATGTTGGATATGGAAATGCTGTTGCACTTCTTGCATTGAGCAGCCAGAATCCAGGTTTGATAAGCATTGAAAATGCAGAGCAAATCCTATCAGAGCAAATGAAGTTTTTCATACCAAGGCATTCCAAGTAGATGAAGATTTTGTTAACAAGATTCAACCATTGATTAATAATAAACTACTAGTGTTATCATTGTGTTATAGTAAGTAATAAAAATTGTTACTGGTATTATCATTTGAAAAATTTAAAAGAACGTATGATATTATTATATCAATTTAATTTTTGTGCTCTTCTTAACGTGATCATAATAACTGGTCCAACAACCGGCCTAATCCACATTAATTACATACTTTAGATTTTAATTCTCTCTAGTGAGTTTGTGCCTGTACTAGAAACCTTAGACTTTTTTTTTATATAAATGATGCGCATATCTTCATAGAATAATTACATAAAATAAAGAAAGGATTACTCGGGGAGAAATTAAAAAATAGCCAGATTTATAAGGTCGTTCAAAAATAGCACAGTTTCAAAAGTAATCGAAATTTAGCCATTTTTATGTAAATCTAAATCTGAACGAAAACACTGTTTAAAATTCGAAAAATACTCCAGCATAATATACTGGAGTTCCAGTATGATATATCGGTCCAGCATAATATACGGGAGTTTGGAGCACCGGTGCTCCAGTCTCCAGTATATTATACTGGAGCCAGAAAAGTATACCGGTCCAGCATAATATGTTGGAAGTTCATACACTAGTGCTCTGAACTCCAGTATATTATGCTGGACCGATTTTTGTTGCAGTAAAATAGTGGCGGAGTATTTTTCATTGACTTGGTAAACGCTGGCTATTTTTGAATGACCAGTCCGAAAACTAGCTAGATCGTGCTATTTTTACGATTACTCCCTTTATCCTACATTTATACTTTTCATCTAGTCTTCAAATGAGTTTCCTCAAGGCGGCCCGACGAATTTTGTGGCCTAATGCCAAACTTTATGAGGGGCATTAACCTTTATTTTTTTTTAAAAATAATTTATTATTATTATCTGAAGTCTATTTTTCTAGCTTTTTAAAGATGAAAGTTATTAGTAATTTTTTTTATATTCAATTTCTTCTGATAAGTCTTTCTCAATTGACAATATAGCTAATCCATTTAACTTCTATTGAGACATTATTTATATTAATTAAGATTTTATTAATTTTAAATTTTGAAATACTTCTTTCTGTTGAAGTAATATTAACATGAGTTATTAACATTATTCTATAAGCAATACAGATATTTGGAAAAGAATCAAATCTTTTTATTTGATTGAGTATATCAATTAAACTGTTATCATCTAATCATACTATTTTTCTTAACCTTTTTAATTCATAAAATAAATCTGACCCAGCAACATCGGATTGATTATTATGCTTTAAGGAACATTCAAGATTAAGATAATATTTTTCTAAATTTCCATCATCTAATGATCTAGATTTCAATTATCTTACGATCTCAGTTTCTTAACGCTAAATAGAAAATCAAATATTTTCATATGCTTTGAATTGTTCAAATCTATTTTGAAGTAAAAAAAAACGTTGTCTACTATGTATAAAAAGTAATCAACTCTGAAGGACTCTTCGAGAGATTTTGAGATTTCATTATCAACATTCTCATTAAATTATTTCTTCCTATATATCGCACTTACGAAATTTGGGTTCGATATTCATTTCAAATGCAATTTCCTTCGAAGAAATCATAACAGTTGCAAATTCTTCTTCTTAAGAGAAAAATCAAAATTTTTCACTTCACATGACTTTTTTTTTGGTTTATATATAGTATATTAGGTGTAACAAAAAAAGGGACCCTTACAAATATGGGGCCTAAAGCAGTTTCTTTAGCTGCTTTAGGGGAGGGCCGCCCTTGTTTCCTTATAAGCTGCCTTGCTGGTTGCCTGCACTAAAAATTTTGAGCAAATAAAATTAAAGTTTGTCAATGTAGTCCACATTTTCTATTGATGATCGAGATGGATAGATAAAAATTACACGGGACGTCTTATTTGGTCGCCCCCATTTAACCTATAACTATTTTTTAAAAAGTTTAACTTGTACCCACTTTTTAAACAACTTCAGCCCCCTTTTTCCTCTCCCTTCTCCTCCTTCATTTTCTTCTTCTTCTTTTTCTTCTTTTTTCTGTTGCCTGAACACTCCCATGAGAGACTTTGTACTGTAATGTGTATGTATGCCTCCACAAATTGCCACTTTTACCAATACAATATTGATCCTAAGCGATGATTATTTCTGTCTTTTTCCTTAGTGTCTTTTAGTTATCAAATTAAAAGCATCAAGGGGGAATAAGCTTGTTGTATGCTCTTTTAACTTCATTTTCCCTTCTTCCTTTCCCCTTCTCTGTTTTCATACAACAATGATCATGTTGTCTAAGAGCTACAGAATGCCTAAAAGAAGGGCTCTACTTAGCCATGCCAAAAGAATGTAAATGTCACTTACTCAGAGGTACCGAGAAAAATGGTAAAGGACATGCTCATTAGCAGTTATCTGAATGAGATCATACACATTACAGGACAAAAAAAACCTTCAGGTTATTTAGTGCTGAAGTTTTTGTAAATGAACTAAATAACTTCAGCATCTTCTGCTGAAGATTGTGAAAAAGTTTAATGACAAAACTAATGAATCCAGGACAAAACAATTTCAGCTTATTTAGTGCAATTACAAACAAAAAATTCAGCAAATAGAGAATAAAACTTCAACTACTATGCTTAAGTTCAGCAATTACAAACAAAAACTTCAGCAAATAAAGAACAAAACTTCAGCTACTATGCTTAAGTTCACCAATTACAAACAAAAACTTCAGCACACTTGCTGCTTAAGGCTCGTCTACTAGAATGCTGAAGTTTGGTGTGATTGCCTTTGCTACTTCAGCCACGTATGTTGAAGTTGCACGAAAAAGTGGGTATGCTTGTAATTTTTTTTGCAAAGCGGGCACAAGTTAAAACTTGACCCAAAAAGTGGGTATAGATACAAATCCTCCGATGGATGGGTGGAAACCTATTAACAATTGGCTCTGATGACTATAATCATCTTAATTAAATAAATGATCTTTTTTCCGATGACTCTTTTGTTGTATACGGTCAAAATTAACGAGCCCGATTTCGAAGTCTTAAATTGGGCTATGAGTCCGAGTCCGGGCGACTCGAAGTGGAGGTCGGACCTGGCTGAAGGATACACACCTCGAGGAAGCAGATCGAAAGCCTGGCACGACCTACATCGAGGGCAGCACAATCTCGAAGACACTCAAGAAAGAGCGAGAATTTTCAAGAACACGTGGGTCAGGACTTAAATTATAGGATAAAATTTCTACGAAATAGTACAAGTCCGTACTAGGTTGTTATACAGTTGTACCAATAGGTTTATTTATCATAATTGGGAATGTACCATATTAGAGTTTTTCCCTCCTATATAAAGGGGACCCAATCATTTGTAAGGACACATTATTCAGTGCAATTGAACTTTCTACTCTGCTTTACTTGTTTAACATGCTCAACAATTGTTCTTCAGCTTTATTGTCTTTATTTTTTACTCATACTTTATTGTTCTTAGCTTACCCGGAGACCCCTGAGATAATCAAGCTCGAGGCCCTTAGTTCTCTAACAACACTGATTTGGTTCATCAATTCGTCTTACTTAAACTTAATATTACTTGAATATCCACTGGTATTAGAATAAATCACATATCTTTAAAACCAAAAATTATCTTTAATTGTTACTCACATTTTTTGAGGTAAATATTTTGGCGCCCACCGTGAGGCTAATGATAATAGTGATTATTTTAGTAGTGGTTTTCTGATATCACACGTTATTCTTCACACTTTTTCTTGTCAAAGATTTTTTGATTTCAGGCCAAAATATGTCTAGCACACAAAACGCAGCTGCTCATGACAGTGAGGGACTCAGAGAAAATAACGGTATAGGGGTCGGTGTACCACCCATAAACCCTAAGGGAGTGCCAAAAGTGGAGCCAGTTGATATAGTTCACACAACGCTCTAAACACGGACACAGGCACAGACCCCATAAGAAATGCACATAGGGAAGCCCGAGCCGGAGGCTAGGAAACACGAGGAATGGAAAAAGGAGGAGTCAACCTCCAAGTGATATTCGAGATGCTGCAAGCTCAGCAAATCGCCATCGCTCAACTTTAGAGTCAAAACAACTCCTAACATTGCCGAATCGGTGAACGCCCAACATGAACCAGCGCCAGAAAGGCCCGATGAAAGCGGCTCGGGGACTGACTCCACAATCATAAAAATGCCTGAGGAACTGATTAAAAGGATTGAGTCAGGAGAAAAGAAGATAAAAGACAACAATAAAAAGGTAGAAACTTATAACTCCCGGGTAGACCAGATACCAGGAGCACCTCCAGTTTTGAAAGGTCTAGATTCCAAAAAATTCATACAAAAACTTTTCCCCCGAGTGTAGCTCTGATGCCCATTCCTAAGAAATTTTGCATGCCCGATATACCGAAATATAACGGAACAATAGACCCGAATGAACATATTACTTCATACACTTGTGGAATTAAAGGAAATAACTTGAATGACGATGAAATCAAGTCAATATTATTGAAAACGTTTGGGGAAACACTATCAAAATGAGCTATGATTTGGTATCACAACTTAGCTCCTAACTCCATTGATTCATTTACTATATTGGCGGATGCCTTCGTGAAAGCACATGCTAGGGCTATAAAGGTGGACACAAGAAAATCAGATGTCTTTAAAATAAAATAAAGTAATGACGAGATGCTAAGGGAGTTCGTGTCTCGGTTTCATATGGAAATGATAGAATTACAACCTATCTCCGATGACTGGGCAGTTCAGGCCTTTATGCAAGGTTTGAATGAAAGAAGCTTGATTGCATCTCGATAGCTAAAGCAGAACTTGATTGAATATCCAGTTGTGACAATGTCAGATTTGCACAATCGTTATCATTCAAATATTAGGGTCGAGGATGATCAGTTGGGAGCCCCGTCGGTTTATCCTAACAGATTTGTAACCAAACCCCCGAGGGACACAGACCAAGGATCAAGATTCAGGAAAGAACGGTATCAACCATATGCCGATCGAAGAAACAATGGCCCGAGCCACAACACCCCTTGGAGCGATCGAAGAAATGACCAAGGTCAAGGTTCTCGGGGACTCATGGACAACAATGGGTTCGATAAGCACGCCGACCCCATCGAGCTCCCCCGATTATCAGGATACAACTTCAGCATAGATACATCAGGGATCGTCACAGCTATTGCGAGAATCAAAGATACTAAGTGGCCCAGGCTAATACAGACCGATCCCTTCCGAAGGAACCCGAACTTGATGTGTAAGTATCATGGCACGCATGGTCATAGAGAGGAGGATTGTAGGTAGCTAAGGAAGAAGTGGCTAGGTTATTCAATGAGGTCCATCTTCGATAATTCCTAAGTGATCGGGCTAAGAATCACTTCAGGGAGGGGGATGCAGGCAGAAAGAATGAACCTGAAGAACCTCAACATGTCATTCACATGATCATCGGTGGAGTCGACATCCCACAAGGACCAATATTCAAATGTACCAAAGTATCCATCACAAGGGAGAAATGAACTCGGGATTATATGCCCGAGGACACCCTCACATTCAGCTACGAAGACATCGAGGCTTTATCTCAACCTCACAACGATGCACTGGTAATTTCTATCCTTTTAAATAAAGTTCAAGTTAAATGTGTTATCGTGGATCCAGGTAGTTCGAAAAATATAATCAGGTCGAGGGTCGTGGAGCAACTCGGGTTGCTCAATCAAATCATACCGGCATCTCGGGTCTTGAATGGCTTTATCATGGCAAGTGAAACAACGAAGGGAGAAATCATCCTCCTAGTCAACGTGGCCGAAACCATACAAGACACTAAATTTCATGTCATCGAATGTGACATGAGGTATAATGCTTTGCTTGAAAGGCCGTGGATCCATAGCATGAGGGCGGTGCCATCGACCCTTTATCAGATGATGAAGTTCACAATGAAGGATGGCGTGAAAATAGTATATGGATAGCAACATGTAGCTAAGGAGATTTTTGCAGTGCACGACTTGGCACCGTTATCGGCACTATCCACATCGAAAAAGTCGAAGGACGAAGAGGTGGCCAAATAGAAATCACAGCCCGTGCCCTAGGTTGAGCCCGAGGGATAGGTGTTCGATGAACAGGTGGCTGAGGACGAAGAAGAAGATTTTCTCATCCCCCAAACCTTCATTACCCCCGAGGAATCGGACGCGATGAATTCCACGGTCGAAGAGCTCGAGCAGGCCATATTGATCGAGCATCTTCCAGAACAAAAGGTATACCTAGGGACAGGGTTAACCCCCAAACTCAGGAAAAAACGCATTCAGTTTCTTATCGATAATATTGATTGCTTCTCTTGGTCCCACTTAGATATGACATGGATCCCACCGGAGACAACTACCTATCGACTAAGTGTCGATCCTAGATTTAAAGTGGTAATGCAAAAGAGGAGACCTCAGTCCGAGGTAAAGCATGCATTCATCAAAGAAGAGGTAACCAAACTTCTCAAAATAGGATCTAGCAGGGAAGTAAAATATCCCGAATGGCTAGCTAACGTAGTGGTAGTCCCTAAAAAGGGGAATAACTTAGAATGTGTGTAGACTACAAATATTTGAACAAAGCATGCCCTAAAGATTCTTTCCCATTGCCCAACATCGATCTTTTGATCGATGCTACGGCCGGCCACGAAATCCTTACCTTTCTCGTTGCCTACTCCGGGTACAACCAAATTCAAATAAACCCGGAGGACAGGGAAAAAACTCCATTCATCACGAAGTATGGTAGGTATTGTTATAATGTAATGCCCTTCGGGCTAAAAAAATGCAGGAGCCACATATCAACACCTAATTAATAATATGTTCGAACATCAAATAGGCAAATCCATGAAATTTTATATTGATGACATGCTAGTTAAGTCCCTGCGCACAGAGAACCATTTGACCCATTTGCAGGTGAAATTTGACATCCTAAGAAAGTACAACATGAAGCTCAACCCCGAGAAGTGCGCTTTTAGAGTTGGCTCGGGCAAGTTCTTGGGCTTCATGGTATCGAATATAGGTATCGAGATCAACCCCAATAAAATCAAGGTCATTGAGGAAATCACCGTGGTGAACAATGTGAAAGTCGTATAACGGTCGACCGAACAGAATGCTGCCGTAAGTCGATTTATCTCGAGGTCATCATATCGGAGCCATCACTTCTTTTCCCTACTCAAAAAGAAGAACAACTTCGCATGGACTAAAGAGTGCCAACAAGCCTTGGAAGAATTAAAATGGTATCTCTCGAGCCCACCCCTGCTCCATACTCCAAATGAGGATGAAATACTCTAATTGTATCTATCTGTGTCCGAGGTTATGGTAAGTGGCGTGTTGGTTAGAGAAAAGCAAGGTATGCAGTTTCCTATTTATTATGTGAGTCGGACCCTAGGAGATGCTGAAACGAGGTACCCACATTTTGAAAAGTTAGCTCTTGCATTAATAAGCGTATCTAGGAAATTAAAACCATATTTTCAGTGCCATCCTATATGTGTACTGACTACATACCCGCTTCGAAATATCTTGCATAAGCCCGGATTATCCGAAAGATTGGCCAAGTGGGCCATCAAAATCGGAGGATATGATATCGAATATTAGCCTCGAACGACTATCAAGTCTCAAATTTGGCAGATTTCATGGCCGACTTCGCCCTGCCCTCGTACCCGAAGCAGAAAAGGAACTCTTGCTAAAAACAGGTACATCATCGGGGTTTAGACCCTCTTCATAGATGGTGCCTCGAATGTGAAAGGATATGGGCTCTGCATCATTTTGAAACTGCCTATGGGCAGTATTATTAGGCAATCTATCAAAAATTCTAAATTAACTAACAATGAGGCTAAGTATGAGGCCATGATTGCAGGTCTTGAACTAGCCAAGGGACTTGGAGCAGAGGTCATCGAGGCAAAGTGTGATTCCCTTTTGGTAGTAAATTATGTAAATGGAAGCTTCGAGGTTCGAGACAATCGAATGCAAAGGTATTTAGACAAACTTCAAATGACATTGCACCGCTTCAAGGAATGGACACTGGACCATGTACCTCGAGAATAGAATAGTGAGGCCGATGCACTTGCAAACTTGGGGTCATCGGTCGAGGAAGACGATATCATCCCGGGGGCTGTCATCCAACTATCGAAGTCGGTGGTCGAAGAAGGCCATGTAGAGATTAAATTCAACAAGTCTAACATGGTACTGGAGGAATAAGTACATCGACTACTTGAAGTATGGGAAGCTCCCTACTGACCCAAAAGAGTCGAGAACACTTCGAACCAAAGCAGATCGATTCTCTCTCGATGAAAATGGAACATTGTATAGAAGAACCTTCGATAGACCACTGGCAGTGTGCCTGGGATCGGGGGATAGTGATTACATACTACGAGAAATCCGTGCTTATGGGAACCATTCTGGTGTAGGCTCTCTAGTTCGCAAGGTGATCAGAGCGGGGTATTAGTGGGATAGCGTGGAAACGAATACCAAGGAATTCGTCCAAAAGTGTGATAAATGCCAGAGATTTGCACCAATAATCCATTAAACCATTGAACAACTCCACTCGGCCCTATCCCCGTGGCCATTCATGAAATGGGGGATAGACATTGTCGGCCCCCTACCAACGGCGCCAGGTAAAGCTAGTTTTATTTTGTTTATGACTGAATGCTTCTCAAAACGGGTTGAAGCGAAAAAGAAGTCATCGACTTCATATGGGACCACATCATATGTAGGTTCGGGATACCCACCGAAATAACATATGACAATGGGAAACAGTTCATCGGCAGCAAAGTGACAAAATTCTTCGAGGACCATAAAATCAAAAGGATCCTATTAGCACCTTAACGGTCAGGCCGAGTCCACAAACAAAACCATCGTTAGAAACTTGAAAAAAAGGTTAGATGATGCAAATGGGAAATGGAGAGAAGTGTTGCCCGAGGTAGGCATATCGGACGATGCCGAAGTCAAGCACGGGGGAGATCCCGTTTTCTTTGGTATATGGGTCCGAAGCATTGATTCCAGTCAAAGTCGGGGAACCTAGCACCATGTTTTAGCATGCCACCGAAGACTCAGATCGCAAAGCAATGAACACTTCTCTCGAACTACTAGATGAAAAATGTGAGGCCGCATTAATTCGAATGGCCACGCAAAAACAAAGGATCGAAAGGTATTACAACAGAAGGATGGACCTTCGATATTTTAGAGTCGGGGACTTAATCCTGAGAAAAGTCACTCTTAACACTCGAGAGCCAAATTAAGGGAAGCTAGGTCCCAATCGGGAAGGACCATACCATATCCTCGGAGTCGTAGGGAAAGGATTCTACAAACTTAGCACAATGGAAGGTGAGCAACTACCAAAGAATTGGAATATATCGATGCTCAAGCAATATTACTGCTGAGATATGACCTTCCCCCTTTTTCCATTTATATTTAAAACTAACTCCTTATAGATGTTTGATTGGAGACATCGAAGCATCTTTCAGCTCGAAGACCTTGGGTTTGAAAGCATGCATTGCACTTTTTTTTCCTTAGATTGGGTTTTATCCCAAATGGGTTTTACCGGCAAGGTTTTTAACGATGCAACACCTATATGCTACCTAAGGAACATTCAACAAGTATTCAAGGCTTCTTTTCGATCAACCTCGAATACCGGGGGCATCACCCTCGAAGATTATATTTTTGAGAAATATATTTCATGCCTAAGAGGGACTCGATAGGAGAAATTTATAATGGGCCAAATGGTCAAATGAACAATATCCATATAGAATAGTCGAGCCCCAACGGCAAAACATGTACGCATGTATCAACTATTTAAAGAAGCATTCTGGTTATATCAAAAACACTTTGTATCTCATACGAGATCTACACTTACAATCCTACAGGAAGCGGCTCAAGGGCCAACGTACCCTGAAATACCCAGGGACTGTCACTGACAGTCAATACATCATAGTCACAGAAAATTCGGACTCATAAGACCTCAAAAAGGCATCCCCTTGAAACAAAGGCCAAGGACATTTTACTCGGGGACTAACTTTTCGAACAAGTTCGGAAAGTTATGGGGAAACAAGTTCAAGTGACAAACCTGAAGGCTACAGCCATACTAAAGACTACGGTCACATAAAGGCTACAGCCAAAATAATGCGATTCGGAGATGTCCGACTTTCGCTATAGAATTAAAGGCCTTCAAACATTGACAATCGGTTTAGTCAGGCTACCCCCGGCAAATATAAGGGCTTCGACAAATTCGGCCCCTGAAAGTTCTAAGGGCTTCGATAAATTAGCCCTTGAATAGTCCAAACGCTTTGATAACACCAACCTTCGGAAAACCCTTAAGAATTATTCAATTATGTCTACACAAACGAAATGACTAATAAGTTTCCGATACGTCGAGCCTTCGAAAAATCCAACGGGTACAAAAACACATGCTAAGGCATAACTAAAATTTCACTAAGTCTTTAGCCGAAATGAGGTTATATAGCCATATTAGAGCCCGAAACGGACCAATTTAAAGAGCCTGAGTGCCAATTCTAATAAAGAGCCTAAGGGCCGATATACAAGAGCCTAAGGGCCAGCTTAAAAGAGATACATGACCAAAAGCTTATGGGAGTCCGAGACTCCGTACTTATTCAACTCGGATCCAAAGGCCCCATTACCTCGAGCTCGCATTAAATTGATTTTAAGTTCGGCTCGAGGATCATTTAAAACCCTAAGGGGTATGATCTTAAGAAATAAAATCCCAAGGGCTTATTACGAGTCTAAACCAATAATCGAGCTTAGTATTTGAATCATCGGAATTTTTTGGGGAAAAAATAAAAGTCAACACAAATTAAGGATAGATCAAAAAGATACTTTATATTCATTAGGGAAATTTACAAAACATATTACAACGCTCACAAGGGGCCCTTGCACAAGAAAGGAACCTAATCTATTTTTGGGGCCACGCCCCCGGGAGTGTCGTCTTCATCTTCTGTGGCTTTATCTTCAGGAGTCTTTTCGCCCCTCCGGAGCATTTTTTTCACCATCCTCATCCCTGGAGCCACTCACCACATCCTCGACATCGAGAGGATTCTCGATACTGAAGCCGTTCTTAATAATGCAATTACCGGGGGTGATTTCTTCAAGCGTTGGTGGAACTACCGTTTTGGCCAGTCGGGCAGTAGACGAAGATGATGCTTTATCCTTTTTGGGGACCGTCTTGGAATTTTTGGTCATGGATATAAGATAAATAATACAGGTGCACATGGATATGGTGTTTCCGGCAAGAGCTTGGTATTTTTTCAGAGCTTAAAGAGGCGAAGGAATAAGTGATAGAAGAAAGAGAAGAGGATGGGAAAGGGATGAAGAAAGAGTAAAGTTCTTTACTTAGATGAATCGCCTCATATTTATAGAAGGGAAACGACGGTTCAGCGGCATCTGTGGCCGACCAATACTGGCATGAAGTCAATATTTCTAGGGAAGTGGACCGCAGGACGTTTCGATCACTTCGCACACTTGCACCATGAGGATGACGTCATTTAAAGACTTTAGGAGTCCAAATCGTTTCATATCATTTCATTCCAAGAACAGGTGGGTCAGGACTTAAATTATAGGATACGATTTGAACGAAATAAAACAAGTCCGTGCTAGGTTGTTATACAGCTGTACCAATAGGTTTCTTTATCATAATTGGGAATGTACCATATTAGGGTTAATGGGAGACCCCAATCATTTGTAAGGACACATTATTCACTGCAATAGAACTTTCTACTCTATTTTTCTCGTTTAACGTGTTCAACAATTGTTCTTCAGTTTTATTGTCTTTATTTTTTTGTTCATACTTTATTATTCCTACCTGACCTCGAGAGCCCTGAGATAATCGAGCTCGAGGCCTTAGTGCTCTAACAATATTGGTTTGATACATCAATTCTTCTTACTTAAACTTAATATTACTTGAATATCCACTGGTATTAGAATAAATCACGTATCTTTAAAACTATAAATTATTTTTAATCGTTACTCATGTTTTTCAAGGTAAAGAAATATATTGAGCCTGCTAAGAGTCTTCTATCACTAATACCCTGCTTCTAGACCTTACAAGCAGCAGATCCAGAACTACACAACAATCTCTTTAACATTTTCTTATTGGAATGGTTACTTAACAAGGAGTCTATTTCCTAAGGAGTTTAAGGTTATGTGGACAGTATAAAGATCGGATTCTGTTAAAAACTAATTTCAAGTAAATTGTTCATAACAAATGTCAATATTAGTAAAAAAAATGGCAATCTAATGCTCTAAGTTCCTATTGTGTGTGAGTTAGACCAAGAATTTGTTTTACCTTGTAATTATGCAAAAAGTTATTTCCGTAACTTGAACTAGTAATCGTAGCGATAACTTTTACCATTGATCCAAGGTCCTCCTTCAATAATCATCAATTACTATTAATAACTTTAAAGATTGATTAACATACTACTACCGGTCAAACTAGATTACAAAGTAAGAACTTTCTCTTTCGCTATATATAGCTTAAAATCCAATCTATCTATATAGAATAACACAAGCAAAATAATATTAGGCTGCCAAGTGGAACACCCATCATGCTAACACATGTAACAAATTAAGACAACTCTCCAAAAAAGTTGGAGTTTGTTTCTTCTACCTACAAATCAGCTAAATCAGCAAAAAGCCAAATAAAGTTAATTTTAGAAATTTAAAAAAACATCAATTGTCACGACCCCAAACCCGGTCGTGATGGCGCCCAACCCAACGGCTAGGCAAGCCCGACCAAATACGCTCTCAACCCGAGCTTAGAGCTCAAAAACCATTTAATTAGAAATCCTTAATAGATATAAACCAATTATACTGATAGTTATAAAAATATCCCAAAAATCTCACAGAACATAACTTCCCAAAGACCTGGGGTCACAAATCAAGAGCCTCTACCAGAGTAGCATAACAATGCTGAAAAATCTACATAATCTGAATATACGCGAAATAATCAAACAACAGGGAAAAGGAGGGAAGAGTCAGGTCCTGCGGACGCCAGGAAGCTACCTCGACCACTCCAATAACACTCCGAAGCAGCAATTAGCTCAGCTAAGCTTCCAAGTACCTGAATCTGCACACATGGTG